>CM076967.1:52085891-52306023 GCA_039105355.1 Benthosema pterotum
CCTTGATACAAAATTGTGGGAGATTTATTTCTTTGTACTGCATGGCTGCACATGATGTGATGTGCGATGGCAGCGGACCTTCACTGTGTGGCTTTCTGAATTTACTTTCATTTTTTGATGAATTACAAAATGCATTGTCAGATTCTGATACTCGCCTCACAACTTGTGCAACTGGGAATTGGGGGCTGCGAACCATTTTCTTTAATTGGCCGAGATAATTCTCAAAGGGAAACCCAGAAATGTTATCCAAACATTCTCCATGTTCTTTTACGTCATCGGTGAGATGTATAAGGCCATGCACATTGTATACAAGATTTTCCTTCCCATAAAGCTGTCCAAAGTGTTCTACAAAAGACACAAGCAAAGTGTGGGCAAAATCACTGAAGAGCACACACAGCTTTGGACATGCCAGTATCGATATGGCAACATATAGTAACATGAAATTGTTGTATACTTGTGTGCAAACGACATCAGCTAGCGCAACTGGTCCAGAATACAATAGAAATTGTCTAAATTCAGTTGCCTTCCATCTATGTCTCTCTTCAACAGATCTGGGCTTTCGAGCAAATTCATTGGGCATGTGACATTTGAAAGACAAAAGTCTTTCAGACAGCAGTTTTACTTTCCCAGATGGCAAGCGGTAATTTAGACGGCCCTTGCTACCTGCCCACAGCTCTAAGAGTTTCCTTGTGACACCCAGACAGACAAGATGCATGTAATCATGGGGAAACATGCTAACCATGCCGATGCCAGTCTCTGTTAGAGGGGAGATGTCTCTGTGATGTTCCTCGTCTACTCCTCGTCTGAAGCTATCATCAGTTCTAACAGAGCTTTTTGTGCCTGGGAAGGTCATTCTGCCGTTGACATAAACCCCATGATTAGTGCACTTGTCACAGCCGGCATATCCCGTATGAGATTTAATGGCTTTTACATATGCCCGGGCAGGAGCATCACAGACAACTGAAACGATTTTAATAAACAGTGTCTTTCCTTTACATGTAAAGCCAGAGGCTACCACTTGGATCTCTGATACGAGATCTCTCAGGTATTCTTTAAGAGGCTGTGGTTTTGAATTTCCTCCATACAAGGCAATCAAAAAAGGTTTTTGGACACCAAATCCCTTCACCAAACCCAAAATTGGCCAAAACTGTGTACTTGAACTTTTAAAAAGAGGGAGCCCATCAATGTTGAGTTGTAGTTTTATGGTGTGAAGGTCTGGTATTTTGGACCATGCCTTGTTAAAGAAACCTGAGAGTGCATTGACAATGCCAAAATAAAAGTAAGAACCACCCGCAACTTGTTTTATCAAATAATTCCTACTCGTGTGGAGAAGTGTTTTGGCGTCTTTAGGAAGGGATGGGTGGTGATGCCTTAAGACTGACAACAATGCAGTCAACGCAACGAGTGTGATACCGTATTCCACGGCCCAGTTCTTCAAACTAGTGGCCAGAGTTGGCTGTTGAATTTCAACATCATCATCCACATCTGCAGCACCACACTCATCATCATTATCATCATTATCCTCCTCCTCCTCATCTGCAGCAGCAGCACCACGCTCAACCTCAGTTTCAAATTCACCCACTGTCTCAGGATAACCCTCTTCAATGACCATAAAATCCATTTCCTCACTGTAATTCCCATGTTCAACTTGATCAGACACTGTCAATGAACACCCAAATGTATTTGCACTAGATGCAGTTTCCACAGGATCACATTCCGGTTGATCTCCAAGATATGGTTGAAGGCGTGAAGTAACAGCAGATGTTGCCTTTCTTCTTTGATTTGACTTGTTTATATATTCAGAGTAGCGTTCCGTCATTATGGCCTGTTACTCACTCAAGACAGATTCCTCTCTGGTCCTGGTTCCTGGGTGCTGCGTCTGCCATTAAGAATACAATATTTTTTTTCAATTACATTCAAAGTATACCATGACTGTAAAATCAGCCTAGCTGATAACTACAACCCCCAGCATATTCAAATAGAAACCCCCAGAAACAAAATAATCACCTATACATAAATTGACAGAACATTGGATAGAAAATACATAGCATACTTTCCCACATTTACAATGTTGGTGACAGTGACTTAACATTGCTTACCACAGTAAGATAGGTCCTTTCTGATTGAATGTATGGGCTTCCAATGGTTAGTGTTGTAACTCTATTGAACATTATTTTATTAGTTACTTAAATTTAAACCCTGTTTTTTAATGCGTGCTAACCATGCTAAACCATTAAGGCTGGAGCCACACTGTCATATGAGTTTTTTCCAGGGTGAAGTGACTCGCGGTGAAAGAGTTTCACCGTGGTGTAGTTTTTTAATGCTTCACCCTGGATCATACATACTCCAGGGTGAAGCCTTAAAGGGGAATAGGGTCTATTTGGTTCACATTTGTACCCTCTCAGGAAAAATTTGAAAATGGGTGGAATTCCCCTTTAAAAACTACACCTCACTTCACCCCGGAGTATGACTGAGCCTTTAGCGGTTAGCATATGAGTTTTGTCGCTCGCTGTCGATCAATGTGGTAGCCTAAAAACGGCTGCTGCCTTAGCATGGTTAGCATGTCCACAACTAGTAAGCCGGAACAGCAGGCGCCGGATAAACCGAATGCCATACTTTTTCGGCGAAAAAAAAAAACATATATCCACACAAAAATTAACCAAACATAGCTATTAGAACACACACAGGACGAGTCATGTCCACATTAGCGGCGGTCGTCCTTGCAGGGTTAAGTTAGTAACACAACACACTGTGCTACAACAACACGGACATTCTGTGATGCAAGCTAACTCTGCTAGTGCTAGCATTTTCATCCACACGTACAGTAACACATTTGCCACAGCCGCACCCCAGTATGCAAGCATACATCGACTTTGCGGCCATATTCAGTTATAAGAAGTTGTGAGTGATTAAGATAGTATTAATTATTTTATTTACCGTGCCGTGGTTGTTCCGTCTTAAGCCGCCTTCTTGCCGTGGTTGTTCCGTCTTAAGCCGCCTTCTTGCCGTGGTTGTTCCGTCTTAAGCCGCCTTCTTGCCGTGGTCTTGCCGCTCTTCTGCTCTCCCGCTCTCTGAGACTTGCGCCGCGAAGCATCATGGGAAACCGTGTGTGTGTGTGTGTGTGTGTGTGTGTGTGTGTGTGTGTGTGTGTGTGTGTGTGTGTGTGTGTGTGTGTGTGTGTGTGTGTGTGTGTGTGTGTGTGTGTGTGCAGAGCCATCTAGTAGAAGAGTTGCGAACATTGAGGGGTCAGAAACTGAGCGCTTGCGCGCTATTCATGCAGCCTGAATAGGGACAAAATGGAGTTGGAAATGCATTGTTTTCAATGAGGGTGGCGCAGCCATTTTAGGGCAACTGTTTTAAAGTAGCCTATTATAGATTAACGACTAAATAGCCAACTCTGTAGCCTAGCTAGTGTTTATGTTGTATATGTATCTAAAATAAAAGGGGTTTAAGAACATTAAAGCTGCCCTGTTGCCTGAGTCCACTGCATTTCTGCTCACTTCAGGTCCAGGACTTGGCCATATTTGTTGTCCCATTCTCCATAGAAGTCTATGTACAGTAGCCGCCATTGGACTGGCCCCATAAAGTGGACGGAGTTGTCGTAACTCTGTCTATACTCTATGGCTCTGTGTGTGTGTGTGTGTGTGTGTGTGTGTGTGTGTGTGTGTGTGTGTGTGTGTGTGTGTGTGTGTGTGTGTGTGTGTGTGTGTGTGTGTGTGTGTGTGTGTGTGTGTGTGTGTGTGTGCGTATAAAATAATGTGCATGATCACACTCAAACGATGATAATACCAATTAAGCCATGACAATACTTTTATTTAATGATCTATTTAACTGAAGCAAAGGTAAAAAAAAAAAAAAATGCCTCTTTTGCTTTGTATTTTTTTTAGATCACAAACATATACATACTTATATATACAAGTTATTATAGTGAATGATCTGTGATTTACGGCTATAAAACATAATAATCATCCCAATAATAAATGTTTTCATTTTATTTTTATGTATTTATTTATTATTATTATTACCCCTATCATTATTGTTATTATTATTACCCTTATTATTATTATTATTTTGTAGAAATCAATTTGGGTCTTGCGGGGTTAATTTTGATATAAATCAGGGGTGGGCAACTGGCGACCCGGGGTCCACTTGTGGCCCCCACCTTCACTTAATGCGGCCCTCAGGTTGATTAACACTGATATACAGTACGTAGCTTGGTTTCAGCTCAAACAGGCAAACATTAACCATTTGAATTACATCAGTCAATATTAGTAGCTTAATGACCGGTTACCGGTATTACAATAGGGCTCGGGCACATGACATCACCACGCGGCGTACCCCATAGAGATGCATTAAGCCTCACCGCCATTTTGGTAGCTTGCGCCCGAGCCCTATTGTATTACCTTTTTGATGTCCAGTGAATTTCTAATTCATTTCATAATGGTAACATAAGGACATATTAGCCTAATGCATTAAAAAGTTAAAGAAAGAAAGATCAGTAGCCTATTCCATATAAAAAAAGCCTATTCCATATAAAAAAAAAAGTGAATGTGAAAATATAGTGGCTCTCTCCATCATCAAAGTTGCCCACCTCCATATAGGCATCAGTAATTGTAGGACTCAATTATATCACGGAAATCCCTGATTTCCCTGTCATTAAGCCCATATCTGGGCATTATGCCCAGAGATGAAGGTCCCTTATGTCCTCAATATTAAGCTCATATGGGGAATGACCATGAACATATTATAGTCCTAAATATGACCTAATCCATAACGACTATGTGACCTCGCCCCCTTAGGGCTATTTAGTTTATATTTTTCATTTGTGTTGCACAACAAACTATTAATATCTTACTTAGGCTGCTATACACAATTTATCTTTGTGTTAATCACATTTTGAAGGAAATATAAATTAGTTAATACATAGAATGGAAATCAAGTCTATCATGTCTGTGCGACATTCCTGGGCGGAGCTACAGAGCATACACATTGGCCTATCAGCAGCAAAGGGTTTTGAAGTTTCTATTTGATTTGATGTAGAGGCAGCAGAAGGTGGCCAGTCTCAATGACTGGCGCCCCTATCCCATGCACATTGCCATTGTGAGCAAGTGCTTTGAGAGCTTGGTTAAAGGACTCATATGCTCAATGCTTCACCCCACCCACGACCCCTTGCAGCTTCCCCTACAGGGCCAACAGGAGCACAGAACATGCCATCGCCCATGTCTTCCACACGGCCCTCTCCCACCTGAAGGGTCGGGGCACATGTGAGGATGCTGTTTGTGGATTATAGCAGCGCATTAAGCTATGGATAATGTATGATTGCGCGTTCAATGTCAATGGTTGAATAATCACAGAGCCCGAAAGGCGGGGTGATTATTCACACTAAATACACCCTGCTTATTACACGGCTTATTACACGGCTACTAAATAAATACATTCATAATTTGGCTCTAAAGCTTACACAGACAGCTAAAAAAGTAATCCAAAAGGGTCAGAGCTGCAGCTGTGACCCTGCAGCTCTGACGGTCCTCGGCTAGAAAAACAAGGAAGTGGCCCAAATCTGGTTCACATGCGGCAAGCCGGTTCTGGGCTGGCAGACAACCAGACACCAGTATTGGCCCAGATCTGGTTCACATGTGGCAAGCTGGTGCCAGGAGTGATCCAGCACTGCCGGAACTCAACCGGATCCGTGCCGGTTTTCAACAATTAAGTGACCATTCCACAGCCAACTATATTACGCTCTCAAGAGTACACTATTTTAAACATCTGCTCATGCATTGCTCATTGCAAATGCAGTGATTGTGAACGCAGTGAGCCCTTAAAAGCCAGGCCAAATGTGGCCTGTGAGGTTAATTTTAAGTACACGTAAAGTGTAGGTGTGACATGTCATCGGAAAGGATTTTGGGAACGTCGTAGGGATCGAGACGGGACCAAGACCAAAAGACACACCGAGGAGCTGAGCACGCTCATTTATGTTTCCCTGCTGTGCGACATTCCTGGGCGGAGCTACAGAGCATACACATTGGCCTATCAGCAGCAAAGGGTTTTGAAGTTTTTTAACTTCTACTTAATGGTTTCCCATTTGATTTTTTCCGCTGATTCCGAATCTGTTGTTCGTTTTAAAATCAGAGCACAGGAAGTGCTTGAAATCGCCGTTTGTTTGAACCGGAAGTGCTGTTACTTCATGTTCTGGGTCCAAAGGATTTTTTATTTCTATTTTTTCCCTGAAAGGCCATTAAAAACTGAGTTGGATCTCGTTGTTCGCGAGAGTCCGCGTTACACGGCCAGGGCAGCAAAAAATACCGTTTTCTTCCACGTTTTGCTTTATAACTCCGTAACGGAAGGTCGCAAAAGCTTATCCCCACCCCCTTTGGGGGCGGAGCTACAGCCCGTCAAAGTCAAAAACCCAACTTTTGAATGGTGCGACTGTGAGCGAGGAAACACATATTAGCACGAGCGTCTCGACGAGCTGAATGCATGCAAGTCCATTACTCCCTCCTCTGATGCTTGTAGGCAGGGCCAAGTACGTTTAAACATGTGTCCAAACGAGTTTACCCTTTCTCAAAACTGATAGGACGATTCTTGACTTGCTTTTCGACACTGAATCCAACGGTGCTACTCCCGTTGCTCTCCGACCTCGGGAAGTGCTTAATTGGTACGCTAATTGGTGTAAAAGGGTTGACTTTTAAGCTGTAAAGTGCCTGAGTGACATGTCATCGGAAAGGATTTTTTTCCGCTGAATCCAACGATGCCCCTCCCGTCGCTCTCCGATGTCAGGAAAGTACCGTTTTGCTTGGTCCCGATTTTTTCTGACACCGGTTCTGGCAGACAACCGGACACCAGTTTTGGCCCAGATCCGGTTAACATGCGGCAAAACCGGGGCCGGCATAAAACCGGAAACCAGTTCTGGCCCAGATGTGGTTCACTTGCGGCAAGCCGGTTCTGGCAGACAACCGGACACCAGTATTGGCCCAGATCTGGGTAACATGCGGCAGGCCGGTGCCGGCATAAAACTGGAAACCAGTTCTGGCCCAGATCTGGTTCACATGCGGCAAGCCGGTTCTGGCAGACAACCGGACACCAGTTCTGGCCCAGATCTGGTTCACATGCGGCAAGCCGGTTCTGGCAGACAACCGGACACCAGTTCTGGCCCAGATCTGGTTCACATGCGGCAAGCCGGTTCTGGCAGACAACCGGACACCAGTTCTGGCCCAGATCTGGTTCACATGCGGCAAGCCGGTTCTGGCAGACAACCGGACACCAGTTCTGGCCCAGATCTGGTTCACATGCGGCAAGCCGGTTCTGGCAGACAACCGGACACCAGTTCTGGCCCAGATCTGGTTCACATGCGGCAAGCCGGTGCCAGCAGTGAGCCAGCACTGCCGGAACTCAGCCGGATCCGGGCCGGACCGGCTGGCTACCTGAGTTACCATTTTATTATTAATACACATGAGAGTAAGGGAGAGAGACCCAGACAGACAGGGAGAGGGGCTCTCTGTAGGCTGTAGCCTACTGGAGGAGAGTCGGTGGCCCACGCCCAGCATGCATGAATTGAAATGAACACACAACCAACAGAGTTTTGGAATATTAACAACTCAGAAGGCATTACACTCAAAGCAGCTTTAAATCAGCTTCTTATTATACACGTGAGGAGGAGGAGGTGGAGGTTGACGCACAATCGAGACGGCATGGTTTAACTTTCTCATTAATATGCATTGGTGCATGATGCTGCGCTGACAAACAATACAACAAGAATAGGTCTTCTCGGATACACTCGGGTTTTACACATAATGATTGAAAAACAAATGCATTGATTTGATTATTTCCCATTTCGTGTCTATAACTGCGCACTGTATAACAGATTGGTGTTGGTGTGGAGCGTCTTCTCATAATACTGTAAGTCCCTGCAGGTTTGTATGTGTAGCACCCAGCCATGAGCCAGCCACAACAGCCCCGCCAATCGGGCTCAGCCCTATTGGCGCGACTTGTTGTGCGTTGGACTGGCGAGTGGGAGTCCCGGGTTCGATCCCCGCTTCCGCGTAATACTACAATCTGGCGTAGTCGGCAGGATTTGGAGTGCGGGTGTTATCCCCAATATACCCGTATACGTCCTTGCGGGTCCACATGAGGGACATCGTGTACGGCGCTCCGCGGTGTGAAGTGTGAAGCGCGAGGACGCGCTCCAAAAGATCAAGGGGGTGAATGTAGCACCCAGCCATGAGCCAGCCACAACAGCCCCGCCAATCGGGCTCAGCCCTATTGGCGCAACTTGTTGTGCGTTGGACTGGCGAGTGGGAGTCCCGGGTTCGATCCCCGCTTCCGCGTAATACTACATATGCTATTAAGATAATTATGAATCATTAATTGGAATGAACTTCCCTGCAATCAGGACCTCAGACTCACTACCTATCTTCCGCCGCAGTCTTAAGACACACCTCTTCAGACTCCATCTCAGCCCATAGCATTATATACCAACCCACAGTACTTGCTGCAATGACTTATATAGGTTGCCTAATGTATTACAACAGGGGTTTTCAACCTTTTTGACATCAGGGACCACCATTTATTCAGCATTTGAGCCACGGACCACCATTCGATTACATTTTCACACAGGCTGGATATTGCAAACAAAACAGTGTAGACCTCTTGTTTAAGTGGTGCTAATTCAGATCATGAATATTTTAACTCTTGAGAGTGTAAAAATGAAACCAAATGGACCCGCAAGGGTCCATTTGGTTTCATTTTTACACCAGATGATTTACACCAGATTTACACCAGATGATTTACACTCATCTGGTTAGCCAACTTTCCATCATTTAGCCTGGGGACCACCTGGAACCCTCAAGGACCACTGGTGGTCCCCGGACCACCTGTTGAAAACCCCTGTATTACAATGTTTTTAGCGCTTCATTGTATGTTGTAAAATGTATTGTAAATCCAGATTAAATTGTAAACTTTTCACCACTGTAAGTCGCTCTGGATCAAGAGCGTCTGCTAAATGCCTAAATTGTAAATTGTAATTTGATCTCGCAAGAGACGACATTCGGCTGCCATGGCAATGATCACCTACAGGATGAGCACGCAATACAATAATAACAATACAATAAATAAGAAACAAAAACAAAAAACGGGACAACAACAATGCAAGAAACAAAATCAAAAGACAAACAGGACAACAACAACAAAACACACAACACATTAATATAAACATGCAAGACAGAGTTAATGGTTGAGACAGAGCAAAACAACTACAAACAACACAACTGCATTGAACAAAGCACATAGATTAATTGTTGTGAAACAGATCCGATACTGACAAACTGTATTATACTGCTGATTAGCAAAAGCATGGGCAGGAGGCCTCCAGATGAGAGGACAGCACTGTTTTAAACAAATGGAAAGCAGAAATAGCCTTAAACGGCATGATGTCATCGCACATTCTGTTTAGGAGATCTGGCGCTTCAAAATATATATTTTTTTACCGAATGCACTAGCTTGAGCCGTGAGTTTTTAGTATCATGATTAAGAGAGCCTTCATAGTAGTTAGCTTTGGAGTTCCTAGTCATTACTTTACATTTATTTCTTAAATGTCTGTATTGTTCCCATGTTGTCTGATCCTTAGTTTTCCGGAATAAGGCCCATGCCTTGTCCCTCTGCCTGAAAAGACTATTAGGTCTGATATGATCCATGGTAGGTGACTGCCCTTGACCTTTAAGGTTTTGAAGGGAGTGTGCTTATTAATATTCCTTGAGAGTTCTATGTGTACACAAATTCCAAGCATCATGATTCATGAACATTTAGTCTGGTAGGAAGGTAGGGGTCCCATGCATATTTTTCTAACCTAGTTTTTTATAATCCCTAAAGTGTCTAATTATTGAATTTTGATGTTACCCAATCAGATTTTTGTCCCACATATGTTTTTTTAGTCATATGTTGTATCCGTTCTGGATTTTTGGCAGTGAAAAAAGAAAACTTTAAACGAGGATATCTCCAGAACTGTACATCTGACAGAAACCATTCACCCCATGCCATGTTCGTCTTTGCATGATGAATTGATTGATATGAAGTTTGCTATGGTTCCATCATGCATAGTGCATACAAACCCAAATTAACACAGAATTTGTTATAATTCGTCTATACTGCAATGACAACAACTCCTCCCCCCTGCACCCGATTGATATATTTTTTCAAACCTTTGCATTTTTACAATCTTCAAGATGTATAGCAAACAACTGTTGATGTTACCCATTCACATTTCTGCCCCATATGTGTTTTTTCAAATCATATGTGTATCCATTGCGGATCTTCAGCTGTGAAATATGAAAACCTTAAATCAGTATATCTCCAGAACTGTACATCTGACAGAAACCATTCACCCCATGGCATGTTCGTCTTTGGATGATGAATTGATTGATATGAGGTTTGCCATGGTTCCATCATGCATAGTGCATACAAACCCAAATTAACACAAAATTTGTTATAATTCGTCTATACTGCAATGACAATAACTCCTCCCCCCTGCACCCGATTGATATATTTTTTCAAACATTTGCATTTTTACAATCTTCAAGATGTATATTAACACTCTCCGTGCCAGCCCTTTTTCATATTTTTGGAGTTAGCCAGTGCCAGTTTTTTTCATCAAAAACTCATATTTCATATTTCGGTCCATGTTTCTCCACGGACAAGTTAGTTGGCGACACACACTTCCGGTTCCGGTTTGGTCGGTCCTTTGTTATTGTCTATCAATGGTGGATGCGGTCGCTGCTAGCTGCTGTTAGCATGGGGATCGTATTGAACCGGCGTCGGTAAGTTACGTCACGTACAGTAGCGTTTACGTCAGCGGCATCAGTCGTTACTGTAAATCATAATGATAACGAAAGACGTAGATTCATTTCAATGGCACGAAAACTGTTAAATAACTGTTGATGTTACCCATTCACATTTCTGCCCCATATGTGTTTTTTCAAACCATATGTGTATCCATCCTGGATCTTCAGCTGTGAAATATGAAAACTTTAAATCAGTATATCTCCAGAACTGTACAACTGACAGAAACCATTCACCCCATGTCATGTTTGTCTTTGCATGATGAATTGATTGATATGAAGTTTGACCATGGTTCCATCATGCATAGTGCATACAAACCCAAATTAACACAAAATTTGTTAGAATTTGTCTATACTGCAATGACAAAAACTCCTCCTCCATGCACCCTATGGATATATTTTTTTCTAGCATTTGCATTTTTACATTCTTCAAGATGTATAGTAAACAGCTGCTGATGTTACCCACTTCAAATATGGGCACATGTGTGTTTATTCTGTGATATTGTTTGCTATAGGGCCTAGTGAATTTCCACAAAAGCAAAAAAGAGAATGGCCAGAATTCTAACAAATCTTGTGTTAATTTGGGTTTGTATGCACTATGCATGATGGAACCATGGTCAAACTTCATATCAATCAATTCATCATGCAAAGACGAACATGCCATGGGGTGAATGGTTTCTGTCAGATGTACAGTTCTGGAGATATACTGATTTAAAGTTTTCATATTTCACAGCTGAAGATCCGCAATGGATACACATATGGTTTGAAAACACACATGGGGCAGAAATGTGAATGGGTAACATCAACAGTTGTTTACTATACATCTTGAAGATTGTAAAAATGCAAAGGTTTGAAAAAATATATCAATCGGGTGCAGGGGGGAGGAGTTGTTGTCATTGCAGTATAGACAAAATATAACAATTTTTGTGTTAATTTGGGTTTGTATGCACTATGCATGATGGAACCATGGTCAAACTTCATATCAATCAATTCATCATGCAAAGACGAACATGCCATGGGGTGAATGGTTTCTGTCAGATTTACAGTTCTGGAGATATACTGATTTAAAGTTTTCATATTTCACAGCTGAAGATCCAGGATGGATACACATATGGTTTGAAAAAACACATATGGGGCAGAAATGTGAATGGGTAACATCAACAGCTATTTAATATACATCTTGAAGATTGTAAAAATGCAAATGTTTGAAAAAAATATATCAATCGGGTGCAGGGGGGAGGAGTTGTTGTCATTGCAGTATAGACGAATTAGAACAAATTCTGTGTTAATTTGGGTTTGTATGCACTATGCATGATGGAACCATGGCAAACCTCATATCAATCAATTCAGCATCCAAAGACGAACATGCCATGGGGTGAATGGTTTCTGTCAGATGTACAGTTCTGGAGATATACTGATTTAAGGTTTTCATAATTCACAGCTGAAGATCCGCAATGGATACACACATGGTTTGAAAAAACACATATGGGGCAGAAATGTGAATGGGTAACATCAACAGTTGATTACTATACATCTTGAAGATTGTAAAAATGCAAAGGTTTGAAAAAATATATCAATCGGGTGCAGGGGGGAAGAGTTGTTGTCATTGCAGTATAGACAAATTAGAACAAATTCTGTGTTAATTTGGGTTTGTATGCACTATGCATGATGGAACCATGGCAAACTTCATATCAATCAATTCATCATGCAAAGACGAACATGGCATGGGGTGAATGGTTTCTGTACAGTTCTGGAGATATCCTCATTTAAAGTTTTCTTTTTTCACTGCCGAAAATCCAGAACGGATACAACATATGACTAAAAAAAACATATGTGGGACAAAAATCTGATTGGGTAACATCAAAATTCAATAACTAGACACTTTAGGGATTATAAAAAACTAGGTTAGAAAAATATATCTTTCGGGTGCATGGGATCCCTACCTTCCTACCAGACTAATTAGATATTATTGGAAATCGATCCTAGTTAAGTGAGATTAAGTGAGGTCATTATTAAAATAATTAACAATCTTTTTTTTTATCTTGTCTAATTTTAATATATTTGGGGGGAAGTTTAGCATTCAGATGCAAAAGACCATGCAATGGTCGCTGAAACAATCAGACAATATAGCTGCAAGCAGCAATAAAACGGGACCAAGCAATCAGCAATAAGGAGTCAGAACAATATGCAGAAGAAGGAACATATTTTTGAGAAATTATCAGAGGGGGGAGAGGGGGGTGCTTTTGCCCCGGATCCATACAATAGTGAATGAATAAATGAAATATAAAATTCGTACAGTAGCCTACATGTCAACCTGGCCTACTACAACAAAAGTGATAAAAGCTTGGAGAATTACAGTACAATTCAAGTACACCTAGAAGAAATTGTGAAATAAATGTGATTGGACACTAGTTAACAACAGTTGTTTAACGGCCACTTTGTTCAAGAAGTTAATTCCTTATATGGGAATCGAACCCTGGCCGCCACGTTGCAAGACCAATGTCTTAACCACTAGACTGCTACGTGAAGTGATCAAGGCTTGTACAATGCAAAGCTTTCATTGGGTAGGTTACTACTGGAAATCTAGAATGTCGGGGTATGACCCTGCCGGGAATCGAACCCCGGTCTCCCGGTTTCAGAGCGGACACTCTAACCACAAGGCCACTGAGTTGGTGCCATTACCACTACATTGAGTTTTACCCTAACACGGCATCAAGCAGTAAACAATATGAACAATATGCACAATTCAGCAATCCGAAGGTGGAGCTTAGTGGTCAAAGTGACACAATTGTTTCTCATTAGTCCAGGTGCATGTGGAAACAAGGTCCACATGCTTATTCCTCTAACATAATCTGGCACAATGTACTTGCATTTTTCAAACTGCTTAAAATGGCTGACACTCTGGGGGTGGAGCCAGGGGCGGTTTTAGGCATGGTCATTATGGGCAGCCGCCCAGGGCGGCATCGTGAGGGGGGCGGCATAGCGAAGCAAAAAAAAGAGAAAAGAAATCCGCTATTCCGTCACTTATTGTCATTGCAGCATGGATCTACAATACAAGTATTGCGCTCACTTGCGCACATCAGCGCACAAAAATGGTAATGTCGTGCAATTCAGCGTGTGTGTATGTGTCCTGGCCTGGGGGGTCCAGTTGTGGTGTTACCGCTGGACTGCTTGACTTCAATGTTAAATGCGCTCTCCAACGTGTCTCCGTATGGAACTTTTGAGATTTGAAAAAGCAATAGTTCCCTGGCGAATGGTGGCAACAGTATTTATGACACAGTAAGGGAAGTCCTGATTTTTTTTTTTAAAGGTTGAGAAAAGTCAGCAGGGCCTTTTCAAATCTCAAAAGTTTAATATGGAACTCTATGGAAATATGGAGTGCATTCTTTCTGTCAGTGTCTTTGTGCAGCAGGTGCACTAATTAGTGGGGACTTTCCACTGTGGTTAAAGGAGAATTCCACACCAAAACATATTGGGCGCGATCTACCTTGATTCCTGTGACATGCATAAATGCTCTTGATTCTTGTCATAGATGCCCCCTTTTCTACATTTCACCCTGAGGTCCCCCTCCCTCCAATTCAGTTTCCATTATAGCTACTTATTCATCGAATTAACTGAAACTATAGTAGGCTATAAAGCATAAACTCAAATGCAATCAAGACTAATAATAATAATAATAATAATAATAATAATGCCACCCCATGGAAGGCTACTTTTTGCCTGTGTGATTTATAGCCTACTTTGATTAGAAGAGTTCAGTAATGCAAATGCATCTCAAGTTGATCATTAGATTATTGATATTATTATTATGAAAAAATAAAATAAAGGGGAAAAGAAATCACACCTGTGTGAAGAAGGTGGTGTCAAGGTGACATGCTCACTAGATGGTGATATCTACTCAGAAGGTTTATGTATTTACTCAGACCCCCCAAAAGATTAGAGAGAACATTGCTTGGGTGTCTCATTTTTTTTTCCGCCAGCAGGGGATTTCGCCCAGGGAGTAAATCACTCTAGAACCGCCACTGGGTGGAGCTTACCAGTCAAATTACAGATGTGTTCGACATGAATCAAGGAACATGTAGAAACAAGTCCCATGATTTTTGGCCGAACGAGGCCCGAGTTATGCTTGTTCAATTGTTTCAGTTTCAAGAATTGTTAACGCCCCCATTTAAGCAATTGGAGTAAGACTGGTTTTAGTGGTATTTGGCATCCCCCTCTACAAAACTGTAAAATATCAGAGGCAGATAACGCTGCATATGTAGATTAGGGGCAATAGAAGAATTTCCACAAACGAGCAGCTTTCAAAAAGCTCTATGAGCTCGTAAAAATAAAAATAAAATCTCACTAAAAACAAAATTTACACCCATTTCGTGTTCGTATGGCTCCAAAGTTTGTGTGGATCATTTTCATGCATTTTGAACAAAGATTGTACAAGAAGAGGCACTTGAACTGTTTTACATATAATTCAAGATGACGGCTCATCTAAAGGTCAGAGGTCAAAAGTCAGAATACAAAACTTGCTCGGCATAAAGAGACACATATGTGGATATAAGTTAAACTGTCAACGGTCAAGCGGTTCATGAGTTATGAGTGTTCAAAGTTTGCATTCTCAGGTGAGTGCTATAGCGCCACCATTTGGCCAGTGGCAAACTTAACAGGTAGCACGGTTCATGCAAATTGATCAAAAATCCGGGCAGAAAATCAGGCACACGCATTTTTTCAAACTGCTTAAAATGGCGGCATGATTTTTGGCCAAACGAGGCCCGAGTTATGCTTGTTCAAATGTGTTAGTTTCAAAGAATTGTTATAGCGCCCCCATTTGAGCAATTGGAGTAAGACTGGTTTTATTGGTATTTGGCATCCCCCTCTAAAAAACTGTAAAATATCAGAAGCAGATTACGCTGTATGTGTAGATTAGGGGCATTAGAATCATTTTCACAAATGAGCAATTTTCATTGGCTTGTAAAAACATAATTTTTTCACTTAAAACAAAATTAACACCTATTTTTATATTCGTATGGCTCCAAAGTTCATGTGTAGGTCATTTTTATGCATTTTTTGATCAAAGATTGTCGCATTTTAACTGTTTTACATATAATTCAAGATGGCGGCTCATCTAAAGGTCAGAGGTCAAAACTCAGAATACAAAAGTTGTTCGACATAAGCAGACGCATAAGTGAATATATGTTACATTTCTGGGAGTCAAGCAGTTCATGAGTTATAGGTGTTTAAAGTTTGCAATTTCAGTTGACTGCTATAGCACCACCATTTGACCAGTGGTCACAGGCTTCGCATCATCACCGTTTGGCATCACCCTCTACCAGATTACCAATTTTTGCGAAAACCGACTGCACGGTTCAGCCAGAACAGCTATTTTTGGCGGGAGGAGAAGGAAAAAAAGACGGAAACAAGAAGGGACGAAGTCCACTTCGTGGACTGCTTGGTCCTTTAATGATGCCAGATTTGATGATTCGGATAGGGCGAGAAACCAAGATTCAGTCTAGTAGAGAGTGGCTTGTGGGTGTGACTCTAGTAGGCTCCATAATTAACTGAGTTAGGTTCAAGTTACCATTATGTTTTTAACATTTCTAGAGGAGCTGTCGGCCCAATTCTGATTGAAATCAGCAAGAAGTAAAAGTTAATTTTTATCAGAAATGGAATTGATAGTGGAAACAATGCAATTAATAGAATCAACCGGGGCTGATGGAGGTCTACTGTATAAGTGTTCCTGACCATAATATACTTGTTCTGATGTAGAATTATTTTAACAAAGATGCGTTCGAAATGAGTGGGTTTAACAGGGCTCTAAGTTCTTTTTTTTTTTTTTTTTTTTTTTAGTTTAAGGCTACTTATGTTCAGATGAATAATTTTAAGCCTTTTAGTCCTATCCATATTTCTTCTTAGTGTAAAGCAGAGCAGTATCCATGATCAAATGAGGGAGAGAGAACGAATAGTAGTAAAATAGAGAGTAATAAAAAACAATGAGGTAGTGCTGAAAGTATAAATGACAAAAAAGAGAAAAAAAAAACGAGAGAAAAATAATACTAAATACAGGAAGAAAGTAATAAAAAGGAACTAAGTCATGGAGCACTTATCCGAGAGGTGCATGTCATACTTCTGCTCAGAGCAGTCATTGGTAGTCATGGCAACGAAGCCACATAGCTGGCGATATCAGCGGTATATTGGAGGAATGGAACTTTCTCATTTGGAGGCATGAAATTTGAAGTCCCTGTGTTTCCCTGAGGAAGTGAGTGGTACATCTCTCACACATGAGAATATCACAGTGGTTTGTCTATCAGTGGAATTGCATTATGGCAGGCTGACGTCATGCATATGCGTCATTTTATATGAAGAGCGGTCAGAAACAATTAAAGAAGAAATCTGCACCAAAACGCAATGGCCATCCATCTAAATTAATATTTCTGCCAGCATCCATGTTGGCCGTGATTTCTGTCTCCCTTGATATTGCCCTTGATTTTTATAATAGTATATTGTAGAGTACTTTCACAATGCATGGGTACAGTCAACACATTATAGTAATGATTAATGGTGTGCCCAAAAAACAGGACAACAATTGTCTTCAAAAACTGTGAATCGGTACAGCAGGCAATTTATCAAAAAATAAACCCACAAGCTCATGTTCCATCAGCATATAGCTGTCTAGATCTATCTGCTTTTGCAAAATGAAGTAAGGTTCAATGTGTTAAATCAGCAGCAACAAGCTAAGCAAAGACCACCACCAGTCTGTTAGCTTAGCTTGTTGCTGAAATAGTTGCATGTTACACCATTATTAATTGTATGCCTTAGTTAATCTTGGTAGGTAATAGCTCATTTTGAACATGAAACATGGAAGAAGAATGGATTTACATTTTAGGAATCCAGTGTTGACCGTCATGTTGTTTCTTCTCCTAGACATTCTGCACATGGTAGTGTGTAAAGATGAAGTTTCACCTGAACAGAAGAGGAGCTACTGTCTGCTAAAGGAGGAACCAGAGCCTCCACACATTAAAGCAGAACAAGAGGAGCTTAAAGAGGAACAGGAGGAGCTACTTCAAAGACCAGAGGAACATGCTGGGTCAACGTTGACATTACTAGCAGTGAAAAGCGGAACCCTAACCCTAAAAGAGGAAAGTCATGAAGATGTATCAGCCCACTGCTTTGAAGTGGAAGTTGAACTTGAAACTGATACTGAAGTCACTGAAGACCGTGATGATTGGGAAGAGACAAGTGAAGACGATGAGGCCGTTTCCAAACCTTTCCAATGTAAAAATTGTGACAAAAGTTTCAGAAACTTATGTAGTTTGAAGGTACACCTTCGTGTCCACACAGGGGAGAAACCCTTCCAATGTAAACATTGTGACAAGACTTTCAGTAATTCACGTAATTTGAAGAGACACCAGATTGTCCATACTGCAGAGAAACCTTTCCAATGTAAACATTGTGACCAGAGTTTCAGTCGTTTACATACTTTGAAGAGACACCTTCGGGTCCACACCAGAGAAAAACCTTTCCAGTGTAAACATTGTGATAAGAGGTTCAGTCTGTCAAGTAGTTTGAAGACACATCTTCGTGTCCACACAGGAGAGAAACCTTTCCAATGTAAACATTGTGACCAGAGTTTCGGTCAGTTAGGTCATTTGCAGAGTCACCTTCGGGTCCACACCAGAGAAAAACCTTTCCAGTGTAAACATTGTGATAAGAGTTTCAGTCAGTCGAGTAATTTGAAGACACATCTTCTTGTCCACACAGGAGAGAAACCTTTCCAATGTAAACATTGTGACCAGAGTTTCAGTCGTTTACATATCTTTGAAGACACACCTTCGTGTCCATACTGCAGAGAAACCTTTCCATTGCAAACATTGTGACAAGAGTTTCAGTCATTCCAGTAGTCTGAAGGCACACCTTCGTGTCCACACAGGAGAGAAACCTTTCCAATGTAAACATTGTGACCAGAGTTTCGGTCAGTTAGGTCATTTGCAGAGTCACCTTCGGGTCCACACCAGAGAAAAACCTTTCCAGTGTAAACATTGTGACAAGAGTTTCAGTCAGATGAATAGTTTGAAGACACATCTTCAAGTCCACACAGGAGAGAAACCTTTCCAATGTAAACGTGTAACAAGAGTTTCAGCAGGTCAAGTGATTTGAAGACACACCTTCGTGTCCACACAGTAGGGAAACCTTTCCAATGTAAACATTGTGACAAGGGTTTCCGTCAATCACGTAGTTTGAAGAGACACCAAAGTGTCCACACTACAGAGAAAGCTTTTTTTTAATCACTTATTTGCAGAGAAGTACAAGTGCAGAGGTTGGAATCTGTAAAAATTGGGCATTTTGTGCAAAGTTTCTGAACCTTCAAATGATATTGGGCCGCCCCCTAGTGGTTTTTTGCACAGGATCCAAAATTCAAAAATTGTGGAAACCCAGAAGAACATTTTATACCAGCTCTCTTTACCCAAATGAAAATTCATTCTGAATGGGATATTCTATTCTGAACAAAGTGTTTACCTGGCTAATTGTATTCTAATGATTGGCATAGACATCTTCATTCCCAGTTAATTTCGTGCATGTAAACTAGGTCATAGTGTTGTTGCTTTGGCAATGATGTATTGATGGTTTATTGCATGTAGCCTATTGATTGTATTTGTATTACTGTGCCGTTGTATTGTAGTATTTCTTTGCCAGAGAAATGGCATGAGAAAACATACATTTATATTGGCAAATCAAGCCAATATAAATGTATGTTTTCTCATGCCAATTGAGCCCATTGGATTGTATTAGGCTGGACAAAAGGCTCTGGCACACTCCAGAGTCCAGGGCTAAGACTGAGGCTGGAACACTGTGGGTTTGCAAGTGGGCTGACTCACATTGGAAAGCAACGCTACAGGACTGTACATGTGGAGTGGAAGTAACAAAGCATGTGCTTATGGACTGTCCAGTATATGTAGCAGAGAGGAGGACAATCAGGGAACGATTATCCAACGGGCACGTTGGGCCCAGGCGCCACATGAGCCCATGTGTTCCACAGCCACGCTAATGCTACATTACTGACTGTGTTGGGAGCGATCTGTGAGTAGGTTTCTAAAGTAGGCTATCACAGCTCTACATTAGCCTGGGTTCAGCCCACAGACCCCTTCTACTCCGTTGGGTTCTGTGGTCTGGTGTTGTGATGAAGAGTTTCGATTTATCTCGTCCGGAAAAACGGCTCGGCCAATGAGTTGGAGTTGGAGGCGGGTCTAAAAAAATAGCCAATCAACACCGAGGATCATCTAACTGCCACAACAGAACAGTTTCCCATAAAAAAACAGCACACATCCATTCAGTTTCATTGTAACTAAAGTTTCATTGTAACTAGAGTTTCATTGTAACTAGAGTTTCATTGTAAATAGAGTTTCATTCTTTAATACTGCATTTAGTTATAAATAGTGAAAATGTCCGACGCTAACTGCACTGCTAGTCAGTTAACTGCTAGTTAACTGCTAGTTAACTGTTGTTGTTGACTGCAAACAACGTCTCCAGTGATTGGTCGAGGGAAAATCAAGGGCCCGCCTCCTTGTAAATCGGTTACAATGGGGCCAATGTCAGACTCTTGAGCCATGGCTCAGAGTCTGACAATCAGGCTAGCTCTACATAGGGATTTTTTTAACTGGAGTATTTTTGGCACAGAGACTTAGAGAATACATTACTCTTATACTGTAATGTAGCAAGGGGAAAGCTATGTTTTATTTTATTGCTAATTAACTACCTTGCTAATTAACTACTTCCACCTGTGTGAAGTGATCGTCTTATATCGACTGCAATGTCATGTATTTTTTTTTTTTTTTTTTTTTTTTTTCTTTTTTGTAAAGCAATATTGTTTAAGGCAGGCGTTCTCAACCTGTTGGTTGTGACCCCTTGGTGGTCCAAAATGATTTTGGACCCCCCAGGAAAAAAAGGTAAATAAGCTGTTTGTTGTGTGTCTACAATAAACACGACAGTATCTTGACAATGATTCACAAGTCTTGACTCCTGTTATTGTGGTAATTAATCATTGCATTAAATTAGGCTTTGACAATGTAATCAAGTTGGAGGAAAATGGAGTAAAGTTGGAGGAAAATGGATCAGTGCCGAGAGAGAGAGATGCCTTTGGAATTGGAAACATAAAAACTTTACAAATAACCGGAGAACAACAAGTATTGTGTTATTGTGAAAAGTAACTTTTCCATTACTATATGTACATATTTTCTGTTTTTCTCAGAGGGAGTCAACCAATGGTATTGCAACTCTAGACTCATCCCATCTTAAAGACAAATCTAGTGCTGCAAACTGCGGCTAAGGATTCAATTCAAATGGCAAAGAATAGCTGATATACAAACTCTAAACTCTACACTGACACATTTTGAGCTTCTAGATCGGCTATTTTTGCTACAACAGCAGGGATGCAGTGCTGTCCCCCACTTTTCTCACATCGATTTATTTTTTTTAATATTTTTGGCCTACACATCTGTATGTCTGTATGTTATAATGGCGTTCCTGCATGTACTGTGTGTACTGCATTTGTGTGTGCGCGTGTGTATGGGTTATCCCCCACTTCTAAAAGACTCAGTACAACACTGTACGACACTAATATGAAATGTGGCCCTCTGGAGTGAAAGCAGAAATGCAGTGGCCCTGTAGAGCAATTATTGAAGTCCTTATTCACTTGATTTCAGACCAGACTGCAGGTGAAGATGAACTCTCTCAACTCATAAGAACTACAATACCCATGATGCATCACTCCCAGATGAAGATTAATTCTGCAGAATCAGCCCAGGAGGGTTCTATTAAACAGGAAGTTGAAGATGTTTCTATTAAACAGGAAGTTGAAGATGTTTCTATTAAACAGGAAGCTGGAGACCCACATCTCAGTAAAGGGGCTTCCAGACGGCAACGATAAACGCCAGCGTTATCGACGGGCGAGTTTTTTTTATGCCGGCAGTGCCGAAATAAGAAAATCGCCCGTCGATAAACGCTACGCGTTTTATGCCGGGAGGGGAGGGGAGGGGAGGGGGGCGGACGAAATGCGTGGCTCAGAAGCCAACAGACTACCAACTTCCCAGACAACTTCCAGTCAAGCGCTACCTGATCATGATCACGCTGAATTTACAATTCATTTACAATGAATTAATGACTCACCAGTCACCAATGATGATGGCTGCAGCCGTAGAGGTTGACATTTGAACGTAGACTATAGTTATTCCAAGTTGCGTAGGTTAAAATAAAATCGGCAGCATCCATCACGGTTTAAATATGTTGTATAATAAACTCTGCTGGCTAAAAGCATGTAACCAACATGCTTCGTCATAGCGTGACCGTGACACAAACTCACAACACGTCGCGCAATAATGCGTTGTAAACATTATAGAACGTTAGAGCCGAATTGCCACAACTCACGTCGTGGCTCGGCTCAGGGTCGGATATAGAGGGGGTGCAGGGGTGGGCACAGCCCACCCAAACGTGCATCCTGCCCACCCAATGAAAGGTAGTATCAGTGGTTTTCAACCAGTGGACCACTAGTGGTCCACAAAAGCCGAATAAATAGTGGGCCCTGATATAAAAAAATGTTCAAAAGCACTGCTTCTTATGAAAAACTTTGGAGTTGCCCACCCGCCATTCTTCCAGCCCACCCTAGTAGGGCTGGCTAGATCCTGCCCTGGCTCGGCTGCGCCAGAGCCTTAAATGATTAGGGAATCCACTCCTGGAACAGAAACGGTGAAGTCACTGTGCAGGTCTACTGGTAGAGTGGGTCCTCATCGTCCTCATTATGTTGTTTGTTTGCTATAAATCGCCAAGCGTTTTACAAAAAGTTCACTGGAATTGAACATGAATTGAACTCGCGCGCGCGTGCTCGTTTCGTGCACGCGCGCGCGATAAAAATCAGTGACGCCGGGCGGAAAACGACCGACGATAAACGCTTTCTTGAACGCGGGTCGATTTTTGAACTTTTGTGCTAAAAAAAACGCCGTCCCCATTGAGAATGAATTAGAGTGGGCGATTTATTCCTCGCCGTCTGTAAGCCCCTTAATTTTCATGTTCTTTTTCTTATATGTTCTGTTCTGTAGAGCTGCCACAATGTCGTATTGTCGTTGATTTTTGTTTCCCTTGATATTTTTATTTTTATAATAGTAGAGTACTTTCAATTCATCCTCACCAAGTGTCATGGGGTATTGCCATTGGAGCTGCTTGGCTATAGAATATAATGCTTGATCAGCACTAAGGACGGCAATCTGGCCAGTGTTCAGAAATGATGTGCCTTTCTGTGCTAGCTCCATTGCATGCTTTATCATGGAAGCAGATGCTGCTTTATCTGGAAATAGGGGTACATTCCAATCTCTGCACGAGGTTTCAGTGTGTCTTCATTCATAAGCTGTGGATTATAACCTGCCCATGTAGTAACATCATCTATACCTAGAGTGTCCTGATCGAGAACTCTTTTTCCATGTGTTAACCAACGCTCATCCATGTACAAGATCATGTGATGGTCGGATAGGACCGGTACCACTTCTGGGTGCCAATAGATCTCCTCCATTGAGTTCTGCTGGCTTAACAATTGTATAAGAGTCTGGAAGTTTGGGTACGGATGAATCCTCACTGTCAACTTTTATGGGAGGACGCTTAAGTCCTAGATTGTCATGAGAGAGATGATTAGTAGCACTGAGTGCGGTTCCATGGAACCCATCTTGTGAGTAATTGCCTTTGTTCTGCCCATCCAGATCATCAACGTCATAGGTGTTGAATACATGCTGACGAAGATTAGTAGGAACTACAATGCCGTCTTCATTGTGTCGTTTACACACTGCACGTGCCAGTGTCAGCTTCACCTCCATGACTTACAATTCTTGTAAATGAGCTCCATTAATTTCATTTTTCTGGCAGCCATTGCCATGGAGTAATGCAACTTGTGCTGCTTATTTGAAGCATAGTATGATGGTATGGTAGTACATATCAAAGCTGCCTGCACATCGGATGCTTGAGTACTGTAATTAATCTACCAAGAGGTTTAACATTTTTACCAGATTCTGCCCAGCTTTTCATTTTGGTTTGGGGATGACTTGACGGAAGCTTTTTAGGACTTAGTAAGGAGGGGACAGCATGATCCTCACGTTTTCGAGCCCTTTTACCGCGGGAACTACTACAGTAGCTTCTGCAGAGTCTGCGGGATTTGGCATTACTTAATGCAAGTTTTTCTGTAGCTTTCTGTTTCTCTGTAGGTTTCTCTGTAGGTTTCTGTTTCAACATGAACAGATGAAGAAGGGGGGGGGGGATTTTTTTACTTTCTCTACTTGTACTTATTTTAAAATGAAATATATTTGTAAGATACAGCTTTACATTCAGTCTGTAAAATATATATATGTATAAAATAATAATAATAAAAAAGTTTTCCAATAGTATCAAAAGTAAAGGTATACCTCATTTTTGCATGGCCGCCATCTTGAAAATATGCTAATTGGGTGTCCTGACACACCCAATAATTTTTTTCCATTATACTTCTAATTGTCAAAAAAACATGAATTAGACACCGAGTTTGGATTTGTAGCTCATCTTGTTCAAATGTTAGAGGGAAAAGCCATTACTAGTGGTGGCCATTTTGAATTGGCCACTGTGGTGATCCCAAAGGTCTAGCCAAATCATTTAACTCATTGACCGCGATCGGATCTTCTTTGTTTCCTCTCCATTGCCGCGGCTCAAACCAGTTCGATCGGTAAAATAGCCCTTATTTTGAAGCTCAGATCTCCTAAACAGGATGTGCTGTTTCTGTTATGCTGTGTCTGTTGTCTTGCCTAATCGATCATCTGGCGATGTACCCAAAAACATCCGGGTCACAAGTCAGGAAGAGCTGTGTAGCCCTGGCTGCTTAACCCATGCGCCAGCGACATTGAGGGGGCAAACCGGAGGAGAGCCGTTTGAATGCATTGGGTTGAATGCATGTCAATGGGACGGGAAAAAAAAAAGTTGTCCCCAATTCTGTCCCAAATGAAAGTCAGCAACGGGATGATCATCAGACGATGCGCACGGACTAATAGTTGGATTAAAGAATGAAATCTACATCTCGTCGTGATACGAGCCGTCCACGTGACCGGCAGTGGGGTTCTCCACGGGATGTCCACGAGCAGCTCGAGAACGGCGCTTTAAGAATTAAGTACGCCCTGAGCTACACCTGTGCAAAAATTGGCGCTTTTAGACAAAAGTGCGTGAACAACTAAAAATAGACCCTCCAGAAAAACGCGGGGAAATATCCTTGATTATGCGGGCTAAAATCGTGATTGTTGCGGCCAAAAATCCTTGATTATGCGATGGAATATGCGGGGTTTTAGGTGCAATTATGCAGTGAAAATGCGTGAATTTGCAAAAGTTGCGGAACAAATGTGAAGTATGCGGGAAAATGCAAATTATGCGGGAAAATGTGAAATATGCGACATTTTCAAAAATGCATTTTGATTAAAAAGGCGATTTCTTACACCTTACTGTACTCATGTGCTGTCCATGGGGGGGTTCCAGGGGGTCCTTAGCAAAATGTATAAATATAAAAATATATTTAAACTTAGGGATATTTTCAAATTCCTAGGCATTTGCCTAGGCCTATTTTTGTGTGAGCTTGTACAGTAGATGCCATGGGCTATTTTCAAGCCCATCTACAAGCTCACACAAAAATATATTTCAGATGGGCATCCACACAGACAAACATTCATTTAGGGGTCCATGAATGGGTAGAGCCATAATAATAACTTTTCATTATGACAACCCACACCACTCTGCCAAACTGCCTTTGTCACCCATTGAGTTACATGTAAAATAACAAGATTTCTCCATATTAAATAATGAATCATTTCAGTATCAAATTGGCTTCTAGTCAAGCAGACATATAGCCGACTATGCTCTGGACAAATGTGCATGAAATCACCTTTAGACCTAGAAATAGGCTACGATGAGAACATTGAAACAGCTGTAAACTTTAGGCTATAACGACTGCCCGTTCAACGGAGCAACGTGTAGCCTAAGAATAGGCTACACTGATTAGCATTGTCATCACCTGGGGTGAGTCTTCGAAGCTTTCCGACGGTAATATAAACTGCGTATGGATGTATTCCACAATACAGAGACGCAAAAACAGCTAACGAGCCGATGCGATATCAGGATGTGTTGAAGAAGTGTGTGTGTGTGTGTGTGTGCGCACACGCGCGCGCGCACACACACACGCACGCACGTGCGCGCTGCACAATGCTTTGAGAGAGCGAGAGAGAGAGAGAGAGGCAGGCGCTCATCACCACTGCGCTTCTGTGTGAAAGTGAAGAAATGAGTGAGGTTGTAACTTTATAAACTATATGCGAAAATATGTGAGGATTATGAAATCACGCGATGCCGACATAATGCGCATATTTTGCGCGGAAATAGGCAAAATACGTAAAATATGCGTGAATTGCGCGCCCTTTTAGAAATAAATTGATGGTCGCATAATGCGCGCCTTTTGCTTGATTATGCAATGGATTCTGCAATCGCATAATCACGTTTTTCTGGGGGCCTATAAAAAATACAGTGAATGTTTTGCTGTTTTTGTGTGTGTGCTGGATAGCTCAATTTTTGTTCATGCCTTCATTGTTTGGCCAATTACCAATTAATGTGTTTGTGCAATGTCATTAGATTACAGCAGTTCATGAATCAAATCTATATGGTCTTAGAGTTCATTCATACATTACAAAATGACCTACAATAGAGGCAAGATGAAGTAAAGTTGAAGTAAAGTTGTGTTGTGCAAAGACCACACCATTATTAATTTTACGGTTTAGTCAATCTTATCTTGGTAGGTAATGGCTCATTTTGAACATGAAACATGGAAAAAGAGTGGATTTACATTTTAGGAATCCAGTGTTGACCGTCATGTTGTTTCTTCTCCTAGACATTCTGCACATGGTAGTGTGTAAAGATGAAGTTTCACCTGAGCAGAAGAGGAGCTACTGTCTGCTAAAGGAGGAACCAGGGCCTCCACAAATTAAACCCGAACAGGAGGAGCTACTTCAAAGACCAGAGGAACATGCTGGGTCAACGTTGACATTACTAGCAGTGAAAAGCGAAGAGGAAAGTCATGAAGATGTATCAGCCCACTGCTTTGAAGTGGAAGTTGAACTTGAAACTGATACTGAAGTCACTGAAGACCGTGATGATTGGGAAGAGACAAGTGAAGACGCTAAGGCTGTTTTCAAACCTTTCCAATGTAAAAATTGTGACAAAAGTTTCAGAAAATTATGTAATTTGAAGGCACATATTTGTGTCAATAATGCAGAGAAACCTTTCCAATGTGAACATTGTTGCCAGAGTTTCAGTCATTCAAGTACTTTGAAGATACACCTTCGTGTCCACACAGGAGAAAAACCTTTCCAATGTAAAAATTGTGACAAGAGTTTCAGTCATTCACAAAATTTGAAGACACACCTTCGTGTCCACACAGGAGAGAAACCTTTCCAATGTAAACATTGTGACAAGAGTTTCAGTCAGTCAGGTAGTTTGAAGGCACACCTTCGTGTCCACACAGGGGAGAAACCCTTCAAATGTGAATACTGTGAACAGAGTTTCAGTCAGTTAGGTACTTTGAAGGTACACTTTCGTGTCCATACTGCAGAGAAACCTTTTCAATGTAAACATTGTGACCAGAGTTTCAGTCAGTCAAGTAGTTTGAAGACACACCTCCGTGTCCACACAGGAGAAAAACCTTTCCAATGTACAATATGTGACAGGAGTTTCAGTAATTCACGTAATTTGAAGATACACCTTTGTGTCCACACAGGAGAGAAACCATTCCAATGTAAACATTGTGAACAGAGTTTCAGTAGTCAACGTAATTTGAAGAGACACCAAAGTGTCCATACTGCAGAGAAACCTTTTTTTTGATCACTTATTCACAGAGAAGTACTAGCGCAGAGGATGGAACCAGTAAACACTGGGCATTTTGTGCAATGTTTCTTAACTCATTGAGCGCGATCGGATTTTCTTTGTTTTCTTTCCACTGCCGCGGCTCAAACCAGTTCGATCGGTAAAAAAGCCCTTATTTTGAAGCTCAGATCTCCTAAACAGGATGTGCTGTTTCTGTTATGCTGTGTCTGTTGTCTTGCCTAATCGATCATCTGGCGATCTGCCCCAAAACATCCGGCTCACAAGTCAGGAAGTGCTGTGTAGCCCTGGCTGCTTAACCCATGCGCCAGCGACATTGAGGGGGCAAACCGGAGGAGAGCCGTTTGAATGCATTGGATTGAATGAATGTCAATGGGACGGGGGAAAAAAAAGTTGTCCCCAATTCTGTCCCAAATGAAAGTCAGCAACGGGATGATCATCAGACGATGCGCACGGACTAATAGTTGGATTAAAGAATGAAATCTACATCTCGTCGTGATACGAGCCGTCCGCGTGACCGGCGGAGGGGTTCTAACGGGATGTCCACGAGCCCCGCGTGGACGGCGCCAAGAGAATTAATAATTTGACTGCCAGCGGTAGGCCTACCGTCGGGCTACGCGACGATTGGTAGATTTCATTCTTTAATCCGTCTATTAGTCCTAGCGCATCATCTGACGATCATCCCGTTGTTATTTCATTTGTGCCTTTGATAGAATGTTTTTGTGATTTATTTATTTTTTCGTATGCATATATTACCTTTGTTAAAGAGTTGGGCATCAATAAGCTTTACGCTTCTGCCCATACCTTTTCGGGGAAAAAAAAACAAAACAAAAAAAAAAGTATGTTATGAGATATTGTTAATATTTTGTTTTTTGTTTTTTTCAAATGTCCGAAATAAAATCAAATCAATCAATCAATCAATCAAACTTTAATTTGGGACAGAATGGGCGCACAGGTAAATCAACTAGTGTTAAACGTCACTTCCTGACTTTTGACCCAGAACTTTTTCAGATGGTGAGAGGACAGGTTAGTCAAGACACCAGAAACACCATGATGTCATCACACATCCTGTTTTGGATATATGGCACTTCAAACTAATTGTTTTTACAGAATGCACTGGCCTGAGCCGTGGCATATAGCAGAAAACGACACGGCGTGATCCGCGCAAAATGAGTTAACAGTTAATCTGCCATTGCAGTTGATCCACAGCAATCTCACCATTATCAAATAATATTTACGACCGTTGCCATTGAAGTTGATCTACAGTATGTCAATCTTTGATTAGTATCGCTATTGTTTGATGGGCTATTGTTTGATGTGATCAATCGTGAGCAGCGATTGTCTCCTCTGCCAGCTGAGGGACCCAAATAAGAGACGGACCAGAAGTAAGATCCTGTGTACGCCGCTCTAACTTGTCCAACCGTAAACATGGACTGAAATATGAAATATGGCTTTTACATGAAAATCGCTGGCACTAGCTACCTAAAGATAAATAAAAAGTATTGGCAAAGTAAGTGTTAATTTAGAAGTTTATGGTTGTTTTGAGAAACAAAATAATGCAATTTTGTTCAACCTCTGCCTTTAAATGAAAGGGTGAGAATAATGCGTTTTTTCCCATAATCTACAGTACAATTGCAATTATGTGTAAATGGGTGATATCTAGACAAATGATACCATGAAAAATGGACACCCTGACCAGAAAAACATATGATTAAAAAATCATATGCACATATTTGGCATTTGGTACCCCAGTGGCGGCCATCTTGGATTTGAGTGAATTTGGGTACTAGCAGTGAGCCGATCACAGGGAAAAAAATGTTTCTGTATAGTAGACATAATTTCCAGTCAGAATCAGTTGAGAAACAAAATAATGCAATTTTGTTCAACCTCTGCCTTTAAATGAAAGGGTGAGAATAATGCGTTTTTGTCCATAATCTACAGTACGATTGCAATTATGTGTAAATGGGTGATATCTAGACAAATAATAGGCTACCATGACAAATGGACTCCCTGACCTGAAAAACATATGATTAGGCACTTTGCACATTTATAGCCCTAATAGTTTGGAAGATATGCACATATTTGGCATTTGGTAACCCAGTGGCGGCCATCTTGGATGTGAGTGAATTTGGGGTACTAGCAGTGAGCTGATCACAGGGAACAATTTAGTTAATTATAGTAGACACATAATTTCCAGTCAGAATCAGTACATTTTTTCACTTAGTTTACTGGACTAGTATGGATATACCAATACCAACGATATACAACCGCAGCAGCCAACCTCTCCGGGATCTACCAGTCCAATATCAACATTTCAAACCACACGCATCGTTGCCAGCCTACAGTAACTTCACAACAACACAACACTACTTTGTTTTACCACTTTACTTTATGTCCATATAAGCATAAAGTACAACAGACTTGTCATAAGTAGGCCTACAACAGTACAACGTTAAGTACAACAGACTTGGTCAAACACTGCCATCATGATAAGAAAAGTCCATTACACGTTGCAGAACAATACTGTTGGCATAATTCACAGACTGCATACAACAATCCTCCAAATGAGCCGCTTCGTAAACAGACATGCACACACACACACACACACACACACAGCCAGGCGTCTCAAGCGTGCTGCTCATAAGCCCAGACAATCCAGCACGAACGCAGCGCTTATCCACAAGTGTCCACTACAACACGAACTGCAACAATACTGTTACGCACACACGCTTCTTTATTATTCAGGTTGCATGAACAGCGGTCGAGCGCTCCGTAGACAGCGCGCAAGCTGGGGGCCATTCTCGCTCCACCGCAGCCCCGAGTGAATTATCCACACTGAATATAGCCTACTTCTGATAGACCCATGTACAGTCCGGCGCATCATAGCGCTGGTAGTGTACAACGCTACTCTCCCCCATTTTTACCGTCTGCATCGGTACAGACTTTTAAAAAAATCTTTCAAATACTCACATTCTGTTTCTGTGTTATTTTTTACTGGGAGGCTCATGAAAAGGCTTGATGGAAATCTGGCACCCTCTTGAACATACACACACGCACGCACGCACGCATGCGTGCGTGCTCTTTTTTTCTTTTCCATCCCATTTTTTCCCTTTCCCCGCGCATCTCCTGCGATCGACTCGTGATCATGCCGCGATCGACCGGTAGACCGCGGACCCCACGTTGAGCAGGCCTGTCCTATGCGTATGTCACATTGCAGATTACAAGAGACTCTTCCTGACTCCTAACAAATCTCACAAGAGTTGGTTGATAATGAATAATCGATAACAAAGTTAATAGAAGCCATTTTACCATGAATGTATTGTAAATATTGTATGCCTTTTGATGATTGGGTACAGTGTTTAGTTCGGTGTCCATGGAGTTAAGGAATGGATCATAAGTTGTGTTCGCGTTCATTCTACCATTGGAATTAATAGACTCCAACATTCTTCTGGTCTCCTATTTTTGTACCCGCCCCCTTCATCTAGAGTCGGGAAGCAAAGCGAGTATGCCCATCTTGCCATTGGCCTCTTGGACGTGTGTACACACACACGCATAGCAAAAATTGCACATCGCTGCTGTTGTGGAACAGGGGTGGCGCATCCAACCCGTTACGAGACAGATAATCGAGGCTATGTTTTTTTCTGTGAGTAGCTGCGATGCTGTATTCACTGAGTGATTGAGAAAATGCGATGCTGCAGGGGGATCGGCGATGCATCGTAGTCATTGTGCACCGTCTAATCATCATGATGGATTATATTGTTATATTCCATGTTGGTGTCGAAAGTCCAAACACTTTTAGGGGAAATGCACAAATAAATCCATCATTAATCAAGGATGTTTCTGTGAGAAAAAGGGCTTCGTCACTCTCTTCATAACATTATGGTGAACAGCCGTGTGAAAAGTCACAGCGATCGGTGCTGCCAGCGAGCAGTTACAACTGTTTCAGACATTCATTCATTCAGACAGACATTTCCTTAGTTATAGTATGGTACAGCCTCCTCATAGTTTACTTTAAATGGTAATGTCTTATAGGACCCGCTGGTGGTTCTGTATCCATTTACACATGGATCCAATCCTTGTGATTAGCACTGTTGTTTCACTGCAGCTTTCATCATGGTGATATGTCAATTTTAAGGCCTACATTGGTCCTTAATGATTTGATAACTGATTAATTGCCCATTCCTAGATGAAATAATTTTATATTTTTGAAAATTCATTTGTGGGGGGAAAAAACAACAGGTTGGCTGTTTTTACGGCCTGTTTTTACTGAGGCTTATGGCTATTCAGTTCATTTTTTATTGTATTCTTATTTCTCCATTTACATTGCACTGCATGTTATGTGTGTAAAGCACACTGAGATTCTTGCTTAAATGTACAAATAAACACTTATTCTAACAGGAAAAGCAGTGCTGTGACATGCATTAATTAGACATTGAATCAATCATATTTATTCATGAATACATTTGCCTTTGTAGATAAAATACCAAATAAATAAAGCAAATACATAGTACATGATGTGTACGAACTTAAATAAAATGCCTTCATATCATATGTCTCTCCATGTTGCAGTTTGTATATACAGTAGGCCTAGTTTGAGTCAGGACTCAAACTTCATTCTTCTACTTCTTACTCGGATGTGTTAGATCACTTTCTAGCTATAGAGACACACAGGTACCACAATTCAACAACTTTGTGGGGCATGGTGTGAACATGCAGGCGTACCGTATATGAATCCTGCCATGGAGCTCCAAAGATACAAAGAAAAAAATCAAACTTGTTGAACTGTCATTAGATGAAATATTAGTCTATCTCATTTATTACAGTTTTAATACATTAATATAGGGGTCTGAAGATTATTATTATTGGGCTACTATATATATTTATGCAGTCAAATTTTGCTAAACTTTGGTCCAATAAGTGTCGTTGCATCTCTGTGTAGTTGTTTGTTTTAACTGTTGCTTTTTACTTACTCACACTGGCTGACCACAAAGCCGTCTCCCTTGCAACACGCAATACTTATTTACTTATACTAATAAAATGAACCGTCCTGAACCCCTTAGGGGTCATTACAAGTGTGCCATCGTGCATCTCTAACACACACACACACACACACACACACACACACACACACACACACACACACACACACACACACACACACACACACACACACACACACACACACACACACACACACACACACACACACACACACACACACACTAGCTACAACTGGTTCCACTTTTCCCATGTCTATGTATCCTCACAACTACATTTCTTTAGTTGTGAGGATACTTGTATATTATATTGCACTTCATCACAATATCAATTAAATCTTTATTTCAGACTGGACACTCCATTTCACAGTAACAGTACAACAATAAATACATAAAAGAGAGGGAAGAAATAAATGTACAATAAAAAGTGTTCCATCATGTTCAGTATTGAACATACAGGCACGAGTAGAACCTGACAGAGTTACGCATCGGGTTAGTTCAGACATTCACAATGAAATTTAAATTGACAATCACAATACTTACATCATTGGTATTAATATTAAATTACATTAACCACGCTGCACATTGTTTGCTGTTCATTATTTACAGCGGGTAAGGTTGTAGACACATCATCAGTGTTTTAAACCAGTGGTTTTCAACCAGTGGTCCGGGGACCACCAGTGGTCCTTGGGACCACCCCGGGTTCCAGGTGGTCCCCACCTGGAACCCTAAGTTGGTTAGCCAACTAGGGGGAGGGGCTGATGTGTGATGTCACTATATTACAGTCTTTTCCACGTTTGACTGGAAAGGTTTCAGCCCCCAGGAAGAAACCTCAAATACAGAGGGAGAACATTAAATTCTCCAATTAAATTCTCTTAAACATGTACAAAATTGGAAAAAAAAAATACAAAAGTCACGGCACTCCATCTTTAAAATATTTAAACATTTATTGCTCTGAGATACAGTGAGACATATACCTATGAAAACCATAGTGTTTTTCTGCGCAGCAGTAAGGCCTGTGTCTTACTGGTTAAATGTAGTATTGAACATGCATTCTTGTTTTTCTCCCCACATACTGTAACCAGATGTTTTATGGTCATAATTCATTGATTAGCTCTTAGAATAATTGATGGGATAATTTGAATAATTTTTAGCAAATCCCTATGTGCCAACATTCCTCCAGCCTCCCTGTCTCTTCCTGGTTGTTGTCACTGGTGGTTCAACACCCCCAGACTTAATCAGTTAATTAAACATTTATTGATGCATGAACTTGGACACATCATCAGTGAATGAAAAAAGTGAAATGAAAATTAAGTCAAAATACATATTAGTAGAAAGGAAAAGTGCATGTGTGGTGTGTGGGAGACTGTCTTACTTGAATTGTTTGATGGTTTTACAGTTTCTATTTAAAATGATTTAGTGATAATCAACTTCAATGTATAGAGCTGCGCAGCCTCATTCATTTTCCTGATAGACTCTTCCTACTCGAGTCGTGACAAATCATGACAAAATCAAAATATTATCATGCAATATTGAATTAGCAAGAAGTAGAAAAACGGCAGGACACTTTTTGATTTGTTTTTCATCTTAGAAATTATTTGATTGTTGCAAAAGATTCTGTGTGTTATCATGATTTGTCACGACCCGAGTTGGCTTTGTCTGCGGCGTAATAATTTTCGATAAGTCTACGAGAAGAATGCCTGTTCCGTTTCTGGAACAGGGGAGGTAACGTCACTGCGGCCCACTGGAACAATCTGACGTTTCTTTTTTCTGTAGAGATTTATTTTTTATTTATTTATTTATTTATTTTTAATAAATTTATTTTTAAAACGTTTAAAACGATTCTATTCATTGCATTTATTGCAAATGCAGTATCTGTGCGCCAATAAGTCACCAAGGATCATAATTCAATATGCAATCTTGCTGTGCAATCTTGTTGTTTTTTCTCACATAATCAGAAGTTTTATGGCCAGGATCTTGGATGGAATGATTGGCTCAGAATAAATAAATGATGTTAGTAAATCCCTGGGGGAGTTTTCAGCTCTCAAAAAGGGTCAACCAAAGAACTAGATTCCTATACAGGATCTCCTCACTGGTCAACAAAGACACTCTGAAGACCATAACAGGAGCCCTGGTACAAGGTTTCTTTGACTATGCCTGCACCTCTTGGTACCACAGCACCTCAAAAACTTTAAAACAAGGCTACAGACCTCCCAAAACAAACTTGTCAGACTGTTACTTGGCCTCACACCCCGAACCTACCTCACCCCTGCCCACTTCGACAGTTTGGGTTGGCTTAGGGTTGACGACAGAGTACAACATCTCGAAATGAGTTTGGTCCACAAGATACGATACTCTACCAAAATACCCTTGTACCTATCCAAATACTTCCTTAATGTCAATGAGGTCCACTCCCACAACACCAGAGGGGGTGCTACTAACAATGTCCAACCCAGATTTGGCACAAACAAGGGTCTTAATTCCTTCCGCTCATATGCCACCAAAATGTGGCATATGAGTTTTGAAGGTGTCAAGGGATTCACATGCCTTTATGACTGTTGGTAGGGACCAACAGTCATAAAGGCATGTGAATCCCTTGACACCTTCAAAACCGCTCTCAAAGGGCACCTACAGATGGCTGCAATTCGAAACTGGCCTCTGTAAAACAAAAATGTATATAAAATCCCCCCACCCACCCTGTCTCTCCTCATTGTACATTTCTCTTTTCCCTTTTTACCTCCACTATGATTTTACCTCCATGATTTGCTGCTTCTGATTTTACTGAAGTAGTTGTTTTATATGTACAGTATTTGAATGCCTTAATGAAATGAACAAGTTGGCCACTATTGTAAACAAGTGTATGCTTAACTAGTGTGTCCAATCAGCTTTTTCAGATTTGATGCAGTTGTACTTGAATTTTACTGTAATTCTCCAAGCTGCTATCAGTTTTGTAGCAGTGTGTACTTGACTTGTACTGTAACTCTCATCTCTGTTAATAAAAACTTCATTCATTCATTCATTCATTCATTCATTCATTCATTCATTCATTCATTCATTCATTCATTCTATCAGACCTGCTTCCCGCTGTATTCCACTGTACCATGGCTCCGCCTAGTGACCGTAAATGGTAAGTGCACCGTGCACGCTCCAGATTTATCCAGTAGAAAATTGCGACATTGGAGGGCCAGAAACATCTTGTGGGACAAGCTGGAGTTGGAAATAGATTGTTTTCAAATTTGAGCTATTTTAGTTGTGATGTGTACATGACAACATTCCACCATAGTATACTAAAGTATGATGTTTATGTTTATTTGCGATTACAAAAAGGGCTGGAGTGTTGCTTGCATCCAATCATGAATGTCTGCCTACTTCCGGTCCAGGACTTGTCCCTATTTGTTGTCCCCATTCTCAATAGAGGAGCCGTCTTTGGACTGTCCTCATGAAGCAAACAGAGTTTGCGTACCTCTGTCTAAACTCTAGGCTAGGCTCTCTGCGCAGGAGCGGAACCCTTATTCTATCCTTATTGCCGTATGCTAATGTGCAATTCACTCAGCAGTTAGCAGCGTGGTTTGAAAACGTATATGAAAACACTATAGACTAATAATAAGAAGAAAACAGTGTCGTCGTTAAGCAGCTCAATCCTGAAGCACAGCAGGTAGGATGAACTGATTCACGTTGTAGTTCTCTCACATCTGCTTGTTTGTTGTAAATGTGGTTCTACATAAGCAGCAATTAGGTTGCCAGAAGGCAAGATCTCAGAAAGGAGGACACTTGTGCACGCACACGTCCATGCACGTAAACATGCGTGCAAATGATGTAATTACAATACCGTACCCCACTGTTGCCAACCTAAATAAATCACTAACCCCTCCTCCCTCGCTCCGACACATACATGTAAGAGAGCGCAGCACACACAGAGACAAGAAGAGGACTTGATGATATTACAATTTAACAATAAGCTTTGCTACTAACAGAACTATAATCCACATATGAATGGGTTAGCCAGCGTTTTCTGCTATGCTAACGTTGCAAACTTCTGTTAAGCAGGCATGTGCGTGTGTGTGGTGTGTGTGTGTGTGTGTGTGTGTGTGTGTGTGTGTGTGTGTGTGTGTGTGTGTGTGTGTGTGTGTGTGTGTGTGTGTGTGTGTGTGTGTGTTTGTGTGCTTGCTTGCGTGCGTGCGTGCGTGTTGTCATCTACAAGGCAGAATCAAGGACTGGTCTAGAGCTATGGACCACAGCTTTACATTATTCAGCCTCAATAATATTGCATTTTGGTGACTTTGGGAATCAGCCTTTCAAGCTCTGGACATGTCATGCTGATGCTGCAATCCATACGTGTGCTTGCAGATCAACAATTTTGATAAATATATAGAAAGAATACCCTTTTTGCCGCAAATTATATATATATATATATATATATATATATATATATATATATATATATATATATATATATATATATATATATATATATATATATATATATATAATATATATACAGGTGCTGGTCAACGAATTAGAATAATTTGAAATAGTGCAACCTTAAAATCTTTGAATGCATTTCTTGTGCAGAAAGCAAATCAGGTGTTCACCGCACCTGTCCTACTTGTTAGAGTAATCACAGAACTGTTACCTGTAAAAAAATTTGCTCAGCTGAGCTTTCCAAAAGGCCCATTTAGGCCATTTAAACTGTGACACTGTTGTTTCATTGAATTAGAATAATGGAGAAACCGTTTCATTGAATTAGAATATTTTTTATTATAATTAGAATCATCACTTTCTCAGTATTTTGTGGCTGCCCCCTTGGCTTGTATGACTGCCTGAAGTCTCCGTGCAGGGGTTGACACTAAGGTCTCCAAGGCACTTGCCCATCGGGCAAGTGCAAATCAGGTTCTACGTGCCCTCAGGTCATGGTCACTTGCCCCCCCAAAAATATATTGTAAATTTTGCTTTTAAGTTTACTTCCTACTTGGGTGCTTTCAACAGGTGGTCCGGGGACCACCAGTGGTCCCTGAGAGGGTTCCAGGTGGTCCCCAGCTAAGTTGGTTAACCAGATGTAACTCTTGAGAGCGTAAAAATGAAACCAAATGGACCCGCAAGGGTCCATTTGGTTTCATTTTTACGCTCTCAAGAGTTAAAATTCATCATCTTAATTAGCCCATAGTGGTCACAGACCCAGTGGTCCCTGACCCCAGCAAAATGAGAGTTTGGAACCAAATGGACCTGGGAGAGAGATAGGTAGAGACAGCTAGAAAGCAGGGAAAGACACAGAGGCAGAGTGCAATGACTGCCTTCAAGACAAATTTATCTTGTGTTGTGTTATAGTGCACGAAGTTGCACACTTGCCCGATCGGGCAACCAGGTAGCAGTCTTCACTTGCCCCACCATTTTTTTTTACTTGCCCCGGGCAAGCGGGCAAGTGTTAGTGTCAAGCCCTGTCCGTGGCATCGATTTGAAGAACTAGCTATCTCTACCTATCTCTCTCCCAGGTCCATTTGGTTCCAAACTCTCATTTTTGCTGGTGTCAGGAACCACTGGGTCTGTGACCACTATGGGCTAATTAAGGTGATGAATTAAAAATGAAACCAAATGCACCCGCAAGGGTCCATTTGGTTTAATTTTTACGCTCTCAAGAGTTACATCTGGTTAACCAACTTAGCTGGGGACCACCTGGAACCCTCTCAGGGACCACTGGTGGTCCCTGGACCACCTGTTGAAAGCACCCAAGTAGGAAGTAAACTTAAAAGCAAAATTTACAATATATTTTTTGGGGGGGCAAGTGACCATGACCTGAGGACAAGTAGAACCTGATTTGCACTTGCCCGATGGGCAAGTGCCTTGGAGACCTTAGTGTCAACCCCTGCACGGAGACTTCAGGCAGTCATACAAGCCAAGGGGGCAGCCACAAAATACTGAGAAAATGATCATTCTAATTATAATAAAAATTATTCTAATTCAATGAAACGGTTTCTCCATTATTCTAATTCAATGAAACAACAGTGTCACAGTTAAATGGCCTAAATGGGCCTTTTGGAAAGCTCAGCTGAGCAAATTTTTTTACAGGTAACAGTTCTGTGATTACTCTAACAAGTAGGACAGGTGCGGTGAACACCTGATTTGCTTTCTGCACAAGAAATGCATTCAAAGATTTTAAGGTTGCACTATTTCAAATTATTCTAATTCGTTGACCAGCACCTGTAGTATTAAGGCTGTTGAAAATAGTTAATTAATGGGATTAAATTAATTTTGTTGATTAATCTGATTAAAGATTTTAACGCAATTAATTCATGTGCACACTGACTCAACCCACTGAGCATTTTCTCATTGGAAGAAATGGGTAGAGCACGGTTTTACGGAGACATATAGCTGTGTGTCTCCCTGTAACCAGAGCCATAGAGTATAGCTGGACGATCTACAAGCATTGAGGGCTTGTAGATCACCTATTTTGATAAATATTTGAAAGATAAATAGTTATTTTTTTCGCAGATTCTGTTTCTTTTTTAAATGTTGAAATCCTGTCCAGGAAAACATGCATATTTTGGACATACAGGTGCTGGTCAACGAATTAGAATAATTTGAACAGTGCAATCGTTAAATTCTTTGAATGCATTTCTTGTGCAGAAAACAAATCAGGTGTTCACCGCACCTGTCCTACTGGTTAGAGTAATCACAGAACTCGTTACCTGTAAAAAAAATTACTCAGCTGAGCTTTCCAAAAGGCCCATTTAGGCCATTTAACTGTGACACTGTTGTTTCATTGAATTAGAATAATGGAGAAACCGTTTCATTGAATTAGAATATTTTTTATTATAATTAGAATCATCACTTTCTTAGTATTTTGTGGCTGCCCCCTTGGCTTGTATGACTGCCTGAAGTCTCCGTGCAGTGGTTGACACTAAGGTCTTCGAGGTACTTGCCCATCGGGCAAGTGCAAATCAGGTTCTACGTGCCCTCAGGTCATGGTCACTTGCCCCCCAAAAAATATATTGTAAATTTTGCTTTTAAGTTTACTTCCTACTTGGGTGCTTTCAACAGGTGGTCCAGGGACCACCAGTGGTCCCTGAGAGGGTTCCAGGTGGTCCCCAGCTAAGTTGGTTAACCAGATGTAACTCTTGAGAGCGTAAAAATGAAACCAAATGGACCCGCAAGGGTCCATTTGGTTTCATTTTTACGCTCTCAAGAGTTAAAAATTCATCATCTTAATTAGCCCATAGTGGTCACAGACCAGTGGTCCCTGACCCCAGCAAAATGATAGTTTGGAACCAAATGAACCTGGGAGAGAGATAGGTAGATAGCTAGAAAGCAGGGAAAGACACAGAGGCAGAGTGCAATGACTGCCTTCAAGACAAATTTATCTTGTGTAGTGTTATAGTGCACGAAGTTGCACACTTGCCTGATCGGCAACCAGGTAGCAGTCTTCACTTGCCCCACCATTTTTTTTACTTGCCCCGGGCAAGCGGGCAAGTGTTACTGTCAAGCCCTGTTCGTGGCATCGATTTGAAGAACTAGCTATCTCTACCTATCTCTCTCCCAGGTCCACTTGGTTCCAAACTATCATTTTGCTGCGGTCAGGGACCACTGGGTCTGTGACCACTATGGGCTGATTAAGATGATGAATTTTAATTCTTGAGAGTGTAAAAATGAAACCAAATTGATCCGCAAGGGTCCATTTAGCTGAGGGCAAGTAGAACCTGATTTGCACTTGCCCGATGGGCAAGTACCTCGGAGACCTTAGTGTCAACCCCTGCACGGAGACTTCAGGCAGTCATACAAGCCAAGGGGGCAGCCACAAAAATACTGAGAAAGTGATGATTCTAATTATAATAAAAAATATTCTAATTCAATGAAACGGTTTTCTCCATTATTCTAATTCAATGAAACAACAGTGTCACAGTTAAATGGCCTAAATGGGCCTTTTGGAAAGCTCAGCTGAGTAATTTTTTTTTTTACAGGTAACGGGTTCTGTGGTTACTTTAACGAGTAGGACAGGCGCGGTGAACACCTGATTTGCTTTCTGCACAAGAAATGCATTCAAAGAATTTAATGATTGCACTGTTGAAATTATTCTAATTCGTTGACCAGCACCTGTAGTTCGAGTGGTGATTAATCATGATTAAATTAATTTTGAAGCTGTGATTAATTTGATTAAAAAAATTAATCATTCAACAGCCCATATATATATATATATATATATATATATATATATATATATATATATATATATATATATATATATATATATATATATATATATATATATATATATATATATATAGCGCATTCTGGAAGTGCATCTAGCTCCTTCTGTTGTCTGGGAGTTTGCAGCACTGCCGTACCCTTCCTTGGGGGGGTGTAAAACAGCAACACAGCCTCTCACTCACGTGTTTACTCCCCTCACCTATAACAGCTACTTTTCACCACTATCATCTGACTCCAGTCTCCAGCACAAGATCCATTGCAAGTTTAAAACACAGTAAAGCATGAGGAGCTTTTATTATAAGGAGCCAGATAGGTCATTACATTATATAATCAATTCCTTTCCTTTTCAGGTACAGAGTTCCATGACCGGTCTTTTCATGACATGTCTTATTTTAACAGGCTTAAAAGCACATTCAACATGAAAAGAGACAGTGAGAGAACTTTAACAGAAAAGCCAACTAAAGGGGACTATTAGTACTATTGACAACTGTAGTCTCTCAGTCACAATGTGGGACAGGGTTAGACTGTAACTGAAAAGTTTTTTTGAATGAAAAGTTTTCAGATTTTAGAAAAATAGGGGTACGGTGGAAAAGTGGTTAGTGCTGTCGCCTCACAGCTGAAAGGTATTGGGTTCAATTCCCGCTAGGGGCGCTGCTGTGGGTGCTGACGGCGTGTCTCCTCCTCCGCGTCATCAGTTCCCATACCTGAGGCGGGGTTGGCGAAAGGGTATATACCCTCACAAAAACATGCCGTCAGATGGAGGGGAATGGAACTGGTTGGAATAACGTGTTCCTTCCACGCGCTATGTCCAACCAAGGAAAAAGAAGGCAGCTTGGAAGAAGCATGCATGAGGCCAGTCCGCTGCCTCTCTAGGTTGGCGGAGGGTGTGTAGAGCCCAGGATCACATTAGGAATTGGGACTGGGTGAAGAAATGGGTCGCAAAATCGTGGGATAAAAATGTGTTATATATGAAAAAAAAAAAAAGTTTTTGAAATGAGGGACTGTCCCACACAGAGAGGGACACCTGGTCACCCTGGGACACACACACGACATGTCAGCAGCAGCACTAACAGAGTAGACACCAGCTACAGCAATATTCAACAGACAGTGAGAGGGAGGCTAACAAAACGCCGGCCCCTAGAATGCACGATTTGTTACTCGGCGTCTGTAAGGCCCCTAAGTGTGTATGCCTCTCTAGGTTGGCGGAGGGTGTGTAGAGCCCAGGATCACATTAGGAATTGGGACTGGGTGAAGAAATGGGTCGCAAAATCGTGGGATAAAAATGTGTTATAAAAAAAAAAAGGTTTTTGAAATGAGGGACACACACCAGTCAGTAGGAGATTGATTCACATGTCTGTCACTGCCAAACACTGGGCAACTCTCGCCCTCAGCTCTCGGGACGGGAGCTTTTAGCGAGACACGAAACGTACAGTATGTAAATCACACATTATGCATTGCAAGCACTCTCTAAAAATCCGGACAATCATGCATCCGGCCAGAGGTGGTGCTTCGAGGAGGACAGCTGCCTCTAAATCCGGACGGTCTGGCGAAAAAACAGATTCATGGCCAACCTAGCTGAATCTTGAGTTGCAATTCGGTCCATCGGCTCTACTATTACAAGAACTTTCATCTGCGATTGTATTAAATGATGTTAAACTCACCAACATTGCTGCTGCATGGAAAGGTTGAAATTGTCTCTTTCTATCTGCAAAGCATTTTTTAGTACAAATCCACCATAGATAATTTGTGGGCTACTTTCTGTCAAATAATTCTCTCTTCTCTTTTTAATTACTATTGTCACTGAAGGGCCCTGTGTACCACCTGTTTAGAATTTGCACATAATGCAGGAGGCACCAGCCCAACTAATACAAACAGGTGCCTTCCAAGCCCAGCACTTTTATTTACTGGCAGAAAGTAGCTATTAACATGTCCACTGTGGATTTTTTATCAAACAAATGCATCTAAAACAAGGACAATCCCCACTTAATAATGATGATGCAACCAAACAATCATATGTTTGATACCCTGCCTGAAGTGGAATCGAACCACTATCTCCAAATCAGCAGATCAGTGCAAAGAGAGAGATCCCTCTGGAAGCATGAAAACTTTACAAACAACCGGAGAGCAGTGGCAGCTAGTTGCACCAGCGCTCACTCAGACCGCAAACCAGATGGGTTTACTGTGAAATGCCAATAATACAAGCATTAGTAGGGAGTCAATGGAGGGTATTGCAACTCTAGATTCATCCCCTTCTAAAGATAAATCTAGAGTTGCAAATTGCAGCTAAGAACTCAATTCAAATAGCAAAAAAATAGCTGATCCAAACACTTTTGAGCTTGTAGATCGGCTATTTTTGCTATGACAGCAGGGGTGAAGTGGAAATGCGGGGAGTGGGGGGCACAGTCCCCTCACCTCTCTCACATCTAAAAAGATTTTTTTTTTAGCCTACACATGTCTGTATGTTATAATGGTGTGCCTGCATGTATTGCGCAAGCACACACAAATATGAGTGCATGTGTGCGTGTGCATGTGTTTATGGGTTATCCCCCACTTCTAAAGGTCTCGGTACAACACTGTACGACAGTAATATGAAATGTGGCGTGGCCCTCTGGAGTGAAAGGAAATGCATTGGCCCTGTAGAGCATTTATTGAAGTCCTTATTCACTTGATTTCAGACCAGACTGCAGGTGAAGATGAACTCTCCGACTCATGTAGAACTACAATATCCATGATGCATCACTCCCAGATGAAGATGGATTCTCCAGAATCAGCCAACGAGGTTTCTATTAAACAGGAAGCTGAAGATGTTTCTATTAAACAGGAAGCTGGAGACGTTTCAATTAAACAGGAAGCTGAAGACGTTTGTATTGAACAGAAAGCTGAAGACCACCCACACTTCAGTAAGTTTCATGTTCTTTTTCTTTATATGTTCTGTTCTGTAGAGCTGCCACAATGTCTTATATTCACAGGACAATGGCTTTGGCAAAGGAGAAGATATTGCTTCAGAAGAAACCAAACCCAACGAGGGTTTGGTGCCAATGATGGTAGTATAAATACCGTAGTAAAAATTCTGTTTGAGTTGGTATCTCTGTCTGTGTATTGTGTGGTTCACTAAGGAGGCTATAGAGCGGAGAAGTCCTGCCCAACTTGTGACGTTGCTCTTGCTCCAGAAATGGATTTCCTTTTCCTTTATTTCACTGTATTTACTTTATTCCAGCACCAGCACAGTACCGGATGTAGACAACTGCTTGTTGTCTACATCTGATTTATATAAAGACGATTACACAAAGCCAACTCGAGTTGTGACAAATCATGACGACACAATGTTTTGAGGCAATACAATGAAGAAGGAAACAAAGTGTTACATCCTGCTGTTTTTTTCTTCTTCTTGCTAATTGGACATTAAGTAAGGTCATTTTATCAGACATTTTTGGCAAATCTGGGAACTAAATCGTTAGCAAGAAATCTCTCCAGACTCCACCAATGTGTTTCTTCTACTTCCTCCCGTGATGAATAATCGATATGCTGTCGGCAGATATCGATAAAAATCTGTGAGGAAAAACATGTTGCGGCATGTCCCTAACGGTGGTAATTTCACCACACACAACATAGGAGGCAATATACAGGTAGCAGAGCGAGGAAAAAAGAGACAACCCGTTTGACTTTATACCAGTGGTTTACCACGCTCTCTCTCCCCACCCTCTCTTGCTCTCCACTCTCCCTCTCTCTCTCTTGTGCACACATACGCAGTTGTAACTTGAGCCGGCACAGGCAGCGGTGAAGTGAAAGAGAGATGGATGGATGACTCAAATCTGTTCTTGTTGAAAAGCTTTCTCCATCTGCATATTGATTAACAGGGGTCGACATTATAATTGGCCCGATGGCCCGAAACAGATTTGAAAACACGTGCGGACCACCAGATGGTGCCCTATACTGGCCCGATGGGGCCAGTGGTAAAATGCCCTCATTGGCGCCTTTGTTGTACAAACCGTTGTTGCACCATGACAACCTGTATTAGTCTTTGATCTTGGGTCAAAAAGGTTGGGCACCCCTGATATACATATCGTATTATTATTTTTATTTCACAATATGTTGGTGTTGTTTTGTAATTGTTTAAGTTTTATTTATATTTTGTTTGTTAGCACAATATTTTAGGCATTCTGCATTGTATATGGGTCAGCTTGCTGAACGGTCTACTGGTTTTGACCCCCATGAAAAGAGTGATGTTAACTTGAATGCATTTAATGCATTAATAAATGGTGGTCTTTTTTGCAGACTATGGGGATCGATTACCTGGGCCAGTGGTTACAGTTGTGGGGCCAGTGATTCTTAAAAGCCACTGGCCCGAAAGTGGCAAATTTCCCTTAATGTCTACCCCTGATTAATCACCTATGTGATGTTGTGATATCCACGTGTAGCTTTTAAAATTAATTCTGTTAAAAAAGTGATAAGTCCCACACCCCAAACGAAATGAGCAACGCATCACTCCATGACTTTAGATGCTGTAGGAACTCTTTTTAGAATAATTGTAATATCCTCATGGCATAAAGCAGAGAGATTAATTGTCTTGTAAAACTAAATTTAGTTTAACTTTGTCTTCATACAGTATATCTTTTTTGAAAAATCCCCCTGTCCCCAGTGCCTTTGTGTGTGTATAATTGAATTGACAAAAGGTGAAAAATACCATGAGCACCTACAACAGCACTGGTTAAATGAGGAATTAGCTTCAACACATGAACTGATTAGATTTCACAAAATGTGAGTTATGAATTATGATCGGTTTGAAAAGTACAAATATAAGCCTTCTTATAGATGCCTATAAGAAGGAAAAAAGCTGGGTATCAGAATCAAATACATACCTATAAGAAGGAAAAAAAGCTAGGTATCAGAATCAAATGGATACAAGTCCATCATGCGTACCCGTGTCGTATTGTCGTTGATTTTTGTTTCCCTTGATATTTTTATTTTTATAATAGTAGAGTACTTTAAATTCATCCTCGCCAAGTGTCATGGGGTATTGCCATTGGAGCTGCTTGGCTATAGAATATAATGCTTGATCAGCACTAAGGACGGCAATCTGGCCAGTGTTCAGAAATGAGGTGCCTTTCTGTGCTAGCTCCATTGCATGCTTCATCATGGAAGCAGATGCTGCTTTATCTGGAAATCAGGGGTACATTACAATCTCTGCACGAGGTTTCAGTGTGTCTTCATTCATAAGCTGTGAATAACCTGACCATGTAGTAACATCATCTTTACCTAGAGTGTTCTGATCGAGAACTCTTTTTTCCATGTGTTAACCAACGCTCATCCATGTACAAGATCATGTGATGGTCGGACAGGACCGGTACCACTTCTGGGTGCCAATAGATCTCCTCCATTGAGTTCTGCTGGCTTAACAATTGTATAAGAGTCTGGAAGTTTGGGTACGGATGAATCCTCACCGTCAACTTTTATGGGAGGACGCTTAAGTCCTAGATTGTCATGAGAGAGATGATTAGTAGCACTGAGTGCGGTTCCATAAAACTCGTCCTGGGAGTAATTGCCTTTGTTCTGCCCATCCAGATTATCGACGTCATAGGTGGTGAATACATGCTGACGAAGATTAGTAGGAAGTACAATGCCGTCTTCATTGTGTCGTTTACACACTGCACGTGCCAGTGTCAGCTTCACCTCCATGAGCTCCATTAATTTCATTTTTCTGGCAGCCATTGCCATGGAGTAATGCAACTTGTGCTGCTTATTTGAAGCATAGTATGATGGTATGGTAGTACATATCAAAGCTGCCTGCACATCGGATGCTTGAGTACTGTAATTAATCTACCAAGAGGTTTAACATTTTTACCAGATTCTGCCCAGTTTTTCATTTTGGTTTGGGGATGACTTGACGGAAGCTTTTTAGGACTTAGTAAGGAGGGGACAGCATGATCCTCACGTTTTCGAGCCCTTTTACCGCGGGAACTACTACAGTAGCTTCTGCAGAGTCTGCGGGATTTGGCATTACTTAATGCAAGTTTTGACGCGATACCTGGACCATCATTCAATTGATCAATTGTGACATTTATGGATGAAGGTAGAGCATTCGCTGTTGTAATGAAATCTTTGAGATCCTTTTCTAGTGACAACATTCCTTCATTTTTGGGTGTTTGTATGGGCTCAGCAGACTGTGAGCCTTCTCTGTAAGTTTCTGTTTTTCTGTAGCTTTCTGTTTCTCTGTAGGTTTCTCTTTAGGCTTCTGTTTCAACATGAACAGATGAAGAAAAGTGGGGGGTGGGGGGCATTTTTTACTTTCTCTACTTGTACTTATTTTAAAATGAAATATATTTGTAAGATACAGCTTTACATTCAGTCTGTAAAAATATATATGTATAAAATAATAATAATAAGGGTAATAATAATAATAATAATAATAATAATAATAATAATAATAATAATAATAAAATAGTTTGCCAATAGTATCAAAAGTAAAGGTATACCTCATTTTTGCATGGCCGCCATCTTGAAAATATGCTAATTGGGTGTCCTGACACACCAAATCATTTTTTTCCATTATACTTCTAATTGTCAAAAAAACATGAATTAGACACCGAGTTTGGATTTGTAGCTCATCTTGTTCAAATGTTAGAGGGAAAAGCCATTACTAGTGGTGGCCATTTTGAATTGGCCGCTGTGGTGATCCTAAAGGTCTAGCCAAATCATTTAAGTACGCCCTGAGGGTCCGTGTATTTTACGGCCAACTGAATTCTCATATCGTCTTTGACATTCAGTATTCAGTATATGGTTCTGTGCACTGAATACTGTTTTTCAAAAACGGGAAATTGTTAATTAAAAATAGGAAAAAGGTTTATTTTCCTTAATACTGTTTAGAAATGTTTCCTTAAAACTTAGAAATAGGTTTTTTAAACGCCTATATGACCTAATTCCTTACTTTCTTTGGTGCGGTCGCCCTCAGAATGGTGATTTCAGTACCAGCACGCTCCTGTACTGAATTCTGTTTTTTCTCTCGCTCAGAGCGTGGAGGCGTGGCGCGGAGCTCTTGATTGACAGCTTGGTTACTGCTGCAGTTACTACAAGGAGACACACGCGGCGCTGTTGGCGCTGTTGTACTAGCAGATAATATTATGGATTTAGAGTAGACAATACATTTATTATACATTTATCCTTTATTATATTTAGATATATATTTACACCCTTTAGCGCTGCCGTAATTTTAAATAAATTAGCCCGCTTTTTGGTTGCATACCCGGTAGGCTATTAACACAGCGCTGTTATTACATTCTGATTAGACATTGATGCATCCTCTGTGTCAACTCTTAAGTAATGAAAAATAAAGTAATAGAGACAGACAGACAATGAATACTAATAATAACTAATAATAATAGGCCGCCAAGGTGCCATATCCAAACTAGCCATTGAAGTAAATGAATAGGAACACACACACACACACACACACACACACCACACACACACACACACACACACACACACACACACACACACACACACACACACACACACACACATTGTCACTGTGGTCCGTCCGTGACACCATGGTCACGCTGCAGTGTGCGCTTTATACCAATAGTTAGAAATAATAGCTCTGTGGCTGGTACAGGGTAGTTAAGAAGATGCAATCAAAATGCCGCTAACGCCAATTTATTTAAAATGACGGCAGTGGGTATAAATATTATCTAAATGATAAAGGATAAATGTATAGGCCTATAGACTACAAAACTTCAATGACTTTGGCACCTTGTTTGGCACCTTGACGGCCTAAGTGGCATTATAGTGACCCACCTCTATAAACACTTAATTGAACAAATAAACTATACCTGTAACATAACGGGTTGCATAATAATGATTAATGACACAGATGACGAGGTACTTAGCCTATTACCAGGTAGGCCTCTTCAACATGTCTGTCTGTCTTTCTGTCTGTCTCTATTAGGCTACTTTATTAAGAGTTGACACAGAAGAGGATGCATCAATCATCAATGACTAATCAGAATGTAATAACAGCGCTGTGTTAATATGCAACCAAAAAGCGGGCTAATTTATTTAAAATTACGGCAGTGCTAAAGGGTATAAACATATATCTAAATATAATAAAGGATAAATGTATAATAACATTGTCTACTCAAATTCATAATATCATCTGCTAGTACAACAGCACCAACAGCGCCGCGTGTGTCTCCTTGTAGTAACTGCAGCAGTAACCGAGCTGTCAATCAAGAGCTCCGCGCCACGCCTCCACGCTCTGAGCGAGAGAAAAAACAGAATTCAGTACAGGAGCGTGCTGGTACTGAAATCACCATTCTGAGGGGGGCCGCACCGAAGAAAGTAAGGAATTAGGTCATATAGGCGTTTTAAAAACCTATTTCTAAGTTTTAAGGAAACATTTCTAAGCAGTATTAAGGAAAATAAACCTTTTTCCCATTTTTAATTAACAATTTCCACATTTTGAAAAACAGTATTCAGTGCACAGAACCATATACTGAATACTGAATGTCAAAGACGATATGAGAATTCAGTTGGCCGTAAAATACACGGACCCCTGAGCTACACCTGTGCAAAAATTGGCGCTTTTAGACGAAAGTGCTTGAACAACTAAAAATAGACCCTCCAGAAAAACGCGGGGAAATATCCTTGATTATGCGGGCTAAAATCGTGATTGTTGTGGGCAAAAATCCTTGATTATGCCATGGAATATGCGGGGTTTTTAGGTGCAATTATGCGGTGAAAATGCGGGAATTTGCAAAAGTTGCGGAACAAATGTGAAGTATGCGGGAAAATGCAAATTATACGGGAAAATGTGAAATATGCGACATTTTCAAAAATGCATTTTGATTAAAAAGGCGATTTCTTACACCTTATTGTACTCATGTGCTGTCCATGAGGAGGTTCCAGGGGGTCCTTAGCAAAATGTATAAATATAAAAATATATTTAAACTTAGGGATATTTTCAAATTCCTAGGCATTTGCCTAGGCCTATTTTTTGTGTGAGCTTGTACAGTAGATGCCATGGGCTATTTTCAAGCCCATCTACAAGCTCACACAAAAATATATTTCAGATGGGCATCCACACAGACAAATATTCATTTAGGGGTCCATGAATGGGTAGAGCCATAATAATAACTTTTCATTATGACAACCCACACCACTCTGCCAAACTGCCTTTGTCACCCATTGAGTTACATGTAAAATAACAGGATTTCTCCATATTAAATAATGAATCGTTTCAGTATCAAATTGGCTTCTAAATCTAGTCAAGCAGACATATAGCCGACTATGCTCTGGACAAATGTGCATGAAATCACCTTTAGACCTAGAAATAGGCTACGATGAGAACATTGAAACAGCTGTAAACTTTAGGCTATAACGACTGCCCGTTCAACGGAGCAACGTTTAGCCTAAGAATAGGCTACACTGATTAGCATTGTCATCACCTGGGGTGAGTCTTCGAAGCTTTCCGACGGTAATATAAACTGCGTATGGATGTATTCCACAATACAGAGACGCAAAAACAGCTAACGAGCCGATGTAATATCAGGATGTGTTGAAGAAGTGCGTGCGCGCACATGCGTGTGTGTGTGTGTGTGCGCGCGCGCACACACACACACGCATGTGCGCGCTGCACAATGCTTTGAGAGAGAGAGAGAGGCAGGCGCTCATCACCACTGCGCTTCTGTGTGAAAGTGAAGAAATGAGTGAGGTTGTAACTTTATAAACTTTATGCGAAAATATGCGAGGATTATGAAATCACGCGATGCCGACATAATGCGCATATTTTGCGCGGACATAGGCAAAATACGTAAAATATGCGTGAATTGCACGCCCTTTTAGAAATAAATTGATGGTCGCATAATGCACGCCTTTTGCTTGATTATGCAATGGATTCTGTGATTGCATAATCGCGTTTTTCTGGAGGGCCTATAAAAAATACAGTGAATGTTTTGCTGTTTTTGTGTGTGTGCTGGATAGCTCAATTTTTGTTCATGCCTTCATTGTTTGGCCAATTACCAATTAATGTGTTTGTGCAATGTCATTAGATTACAGCAGTTCATGAATCAAAAAAGAAACCCACAAGCTCACAACATGTTCTATCAACATATACCCGTCTAGATCTATATGGTCTTAGAGTTCATTCATACATTACAAAATGACCTACAATAGACGCAAGATGAAGTAAAGTTGAAGTAAAGTTGTGTTGTGCAAAGACCACAACATTATTCATTTTACGGTTTAGTCAATCTTATCTTGGTAGGTAATGACTCATTTTGAACATGAAACATGGAAAAAGAGTGGATTTACATTTTAGGAATCCAGTGTTGACCGTCATGTTGTTTCTTCTTCTAGACATTCTGCACATGGTAGTGTGTAAAGATGAAGTTTCACCTGAACAGGAGAGGAGCTACCGTCTGCTAGAGGAGGAACCAGAGCCTCCACAAATTAAACCAGAACAGGAGGAGCTTAAAGAGGAACAGGAGGAGCTACTTCAAAGACCAGAGGAACATGCTGGGTCAACGTTGACATTACTAGCAGTGAAAAGCAAAGAGGAAAGTCATGAAGATGTATCAGCCCACTGCTTTGAAGTGGAAGTTGAACTTGAAACTGACACTGAAGTCACTGGAGACCGTGATGATTGGGAAGAGACAAGTGAAGACGATGAGGCAGTTTCCAAACCTTTCCAATGTAAAAATTGTGACAAAAGTTTCAGAAACTTATGTAGTTTGAAGGTACACCTTCGTGTCCATACAGGAGAGAAACCGTTTCAATGTAAACATTGTGACCAGAGTTTCAGTCAATCGAGTCATTTGAAGAAGCACCTTCTTGTCCACACAGGAGAGAAACCATTTCAATGTAAACATTGTGACAAGAGTTTCAGTAGTTCAAGTAATTTGAAGACGCACCTTCGTGTCCACACAGGAGAGAAACCGTTTCAATGTAAACATTGTGACAAGAGTTTCAGTAAATCAAGTAGTTTGAAGAGACACCAGATTGTCCATACTGCAGAGAAACCTTTCCAATGTAAACAGTGTGACCAGAGTTTCAGTCAATCGAGTCATTTGAAGACGCACCTTCTTGTCCACACCAGAGAAAAACCTTTCCAGTGTAAACATTGTGATAAGAGTTTCAGTACATCGAGTAATTTGAAGACACATCTTCGTGTCCACACAGGAGAGAAACCTTTCCAATGTAAACATTGTGACCAGAGTTTCAGTCGTTCAAATACTTTGAAGAAACACCTTCGTGTCCACACAGGAGAGAAACCTTTCCAATGTAAAAATTGTTTAAAGAGTTTCAGTCAGTTGAGTCATTTGAAGACGCACCTTCTTGTCCACACAGGAGAGAAACCATTTCAATGTAAACATTGTGACCAGAGTTTTAGTACATCGAGTCATTTGAAGACACATCTTCGTGTCCACACAGGAGAGAAACCGTTTCAATGTAAACATTGTGACAAGAGTTTCAGCAGGTCAAGTGATTTGAAGACACACCTTCGTGTCCACACAGGAGAGAAACCTTTCCAATGTAAACAGTGTGACAAGAGTTTCAGCAGGTCAAGTGATTTGAAGACACACCTTCGTGTCCACACAGGAGAGAAACCTTTCCGGTGTAATCATTGTGACCAGAGTTTCAGTCGTTCAAATACTTTGAAGAAACACCTTCGTGTCCACACAGGAGAGAAACCTTTCCAATGTAAAAATTGTAAAAGAGTTTCAGTCAGTTGAGTAGTTTGAAGACATCTTCAAGTCCACACAGGAGAGAAACCTTTCCAATGTAAACATTGTGACAAGAGTTTCAGCAGGTCAAGTAATTTGAAGACACACCTTCGTGTCCACACAGTAGGGAAACCTTTCCAATATAAACATTGTGACAAGGGTTTCCGTCAATCACGTACTTTGAAGAGACACCAGAGTGTCCACACTACAGAGAAACCTTTTTTTTTAATCACTTATTCGCAGAGAAGTACTAGTGCAGAGGATGGAACCTGTAAAAATTGGGCATTTTGTACAAAGTTTCTGAACTTTCAAATGATACCCCCCCCCCCCCCCCCTTTTTATTTTTTTTGCACAGGATCCAAAATTCAAAAATCGTGGAAACCCAGAAGAACATTTTATACCAGCTCTCTTTACCCAAATGAAAATTCATTCTGAAAGGGATATTCTATTCCGAACAAAGTGTTTACATGGCTAATTCTATTCTAATGACTGGAATAGACATCTTCATTCCCAGTTAATTTCGTGCATGTAAACTAGGTCATAGTGTTGTTGCTTTGGCAATGATGTATTGATGGTTTATTGCATGTAGCCTATTGATTGTATTTGTATTACTGTGCCGTTGTATTGTAGTATTTCTTTGCCAGAGAAATGGCATGAGAAAACATACATTTATATTGGCAAATCAAGCCAATATAAATGTATGTTTTCTCATGCCAATTGAGCCCATTGGATTGTATTAGGCTGGACAAAAGGCTCTGGCACACTCCAGACTCCAGGGCTAAGACTGAGGCTGGAACCAGTGATGGGCAGTAGCTTGTTACAAGTAGCTAAGCTACATAGCTTAACTACATTTTCCCGTAACTTGTAGTTTGCTCTGGGAATAGCTTGTAGTGAAGCTACACTACTTGTTTTGAGTAGCTTGTAGTGAAGCTACACTACTTGTTTCGAGTAACAAGGATTGTAGCTTACTACATTTTCCCACACACATTTTCAAATTCCACCCATTTTTAATGGGTAGAAAACCTCTAATATACATCCCAAAACTTAAACATGCCACCATCCTATGTTCAAACCCTCCGCTAAATTATTATCATTATGATTTTTACCCATATTGTTTTATTATTATGATTAGTATTTAGAAAGTTGTATATTAAGTTATATATTAAGATATATATTTATATTATGTAGTGATTATGTAGCAAGCTACATCAAGCTACTTTTGTCATGTAGCTTGTAGTGTTGCTTGCTACAAATCTCTGGCGATAGCTTGTTGTGTAGCTTAGCTGCATTTTTTCGAGAGTAACAAGTAGTGTAGGTTACTACATTTTCCCAGTAACTTGCCCATCACTGGCTGGAACACTGTGGGTTTGCAAGTGGGCTGACTCACATTGGAAAGCACGCTACAGGACTGTACATGTGGAGTGGAAGTAACAAAGCATGTGCTTATGGACTGTCCAGTATATGTAGCAGAGAGGAGGACAATCAGGGAACGATTATCCAACGGGTACGTTGGGCCCAGGCCCAGGGGCCACATGAGCCCATGTGTTCTACAGCCACGCTAATGCTACATTACTGTCTACTGTGTTGGAGCGATCTGTAAGTAGGTTTCTAAAGTAGGCTATCACAGCTCTACATAGGGATTTTTTTAACTGGATTATTTTTGGCACAGAGACTTAGAGAATACATTACTCATATACTGTAATGTAGCAAGGGGAAAACTTTTTTATTTTATTTTACCTTGCTAATTAACTACTTCCACCTGTGTGAAGTGATCATCTTAGATCGACTGCAATGTCATGTTTTTTTTTTTTTTTTTTTTTTGTAAAGCAATATTGTTTAAGGCAGGCGTTCTCAACCGGTTGGTTGTGACCCCTTGGTGGTCCAAAATGATTTTGGGGGTCCCCAGAAAAAAAAGGTAAATAAGCTGTTTGTTGTGTGTCTACAATAAACACGACAGTATCTTGACAATGATTCACAAGTCTTGACTCCTGTTATTGTGGTAATTAATCATTGCATTAAATTAGGCTTTGACAATGTAATCAAGTTGGAGGAAAATGGCGTAAAGTTGGAGGAAAATGCATCAGTGCCGAGAGAGTAAAAACTTTACAAATAACCGGAGAGCAAAAAGTATTGTCTTATTGTGAAAAGTAACTTTTCCATTACTATATGTATATATTTTCTTTTTTTCTTAGAGGGAGTCAACCAATGGTATTGCAACTCTAGACTCATCCCATTCTAAAGACAAATCTAGTGCTGCAAACTGCGGCTAAGGATTCAATTCAAATGGCAAAAAATAGCTCATATACAAACTCAAAACTCTACACTGACACATTTGGGGCTTCTAGATCGGCTATTTTTGCTACAACAGCAGGGATGCAGTGCTTTCCCCCACTTTTCTCACATCGATTTTTTTTTTTTGGCCTACACATCTGTATGTCTGTATGTTATAATGGCGTTCCTGCATGTACTGTGTGTACTGCATGTGTGTGTGCGCGCGTGTGTATGGGTTATCCCCCACTTCTAAAAGTCTCAGTACAACACTGTACGACAGTAATATGAAATGTGGCCCTCTGGAGTGAAAGCAGAAATGCAGTGGCCCTGTAGAGCAATTATTGAAGTCCTTATTCACTTGATTTCAGACCAGACTGCAGGTGAAGATGAACTCTCCCAACTCATAAGAACTACAATACCCATGATGCATCACTCCCAGATGAAGATTAATTCTGCAGAATCAGCCCAGGAGGGTTCTATTAAACAGGAAGTTGAAGATGTTTCTATTAAACAGGAAGCTGAAGATGTTTCCATTAAACAGGAAGCTGAAGACCACCCACATCTCAGTAAGTTTCATGTTCTTTTTCTTATATGTTCTGTTCTGTAGAGCTGCCACAATGTCGTATTGTCGTTGATTTTTGTTTCCCTTGATATTTTTATTTTTTATAATAGTAGAGTACTTTCAATTCATCCTCACCAAGTGTCATGGGGTATTGACATTGGAGCTGCTTGGCTATAGAATATAATGCTTGATCAGCACTAAGGACGGCAATCTGGCCAGTGTTCAGAAATGAGGTGCCTTTCTGTGCTAGCTCCATTGCATGCTTTATCATGGAAGCAGATGCTGCTTTATCTGGAAATAAGGGGTACATTACAATCTCTGCACGAGGTTTCAGTGTGTCTTCATTCATAAGCTGTGGATTATAACTTGACCATGTAGTAACATCATCTTTACCTAGAGTGTTCTGATCGAGAACTCTTTTTCCATGTGTTAACCAACGCTCATCCATGTACAAGATCATGTGATGGTCGGACAGGACCGGTACCACTTCTGGGTGCCAATAGATCTCCTCCATTGAGTTCTGCTGGCTTAACAATTGTATAAGAGTCTGGAAGTTTGGATATGGATGAATCCTCACCGTCAACTTTTATGGGAGGACGCTTAAGTCCTAGATTGTCATGAGAGAGATGATTAGTAGCACTGAGTGCGGTTCCATGGAACTCGTCCTGTGAGTAATTGCCTTTGTTCTGCCCATCCAGATCATCAACGTCATAGGTGGTGAATACATGCTGACGAAGATTAGTAGGAAGTACAATGCCGTCTTCATTGTGTCGTTTACACACTGCACGTGCCAGTGTCAGCTTCACCTCCATGACTTACAATTCTTGTAAATGAGCTCCATTAATTTCATTTTTCTGGCAGCCATTGCCATGGAGTAATGCAACTTGTGCTGCTTATTTGAAGCATAATATGATGGTATGGTAGTACATATCAAAGCTGCCTGCACATCGGATGCTTGAGTACTGTAATTAATCTACCAAGAGGTTTAACATTTTTACCAGATTCTGCCCAGCTTATCATTTTGGTTTGGGGATGACTTGACGGAAGCTTTTTAGGACTTAGTAAGGAGGGGACAGCATGATCCTCACGTTTTCGAGCCCTTTTACCGCGGGAACTACTACAGTAGCTTCTCCAGAGTCTGCGGGATTTGGCATTACTTAATGCAAGTTTTGACGCGATACCTGGACCATCATTCAATTGATCAATTGTGACATTTATGGATGAAGGTAGAGCATTCGCTGTTGTAATGAAATCTTTGAGATCCTTTTCTAGTGACAACCTTCCTTCATTTTTGGGTGTTTGTATGGGCTCAGCAGACTGTGAGCCTTCTCTGTCAGTTTCTGTTTTTCTGTAGCTTTCTGTTTCTCTGTAGGTTTCTCTGTAGGTTTCTGTTTCAACATGAACAGATGAAGAAGGGGGGGGGGGATTTTTTACTTTCTCTACTTGTACTTATTTTAAAATGAAATATATTTGTAAGATACAGCTTTACATTCAGTCTGTAAAATATATATATGTATAAAATAATAATAAAAAAATAGTTTGCCAATAGTATCAAAAGTAAAGGTATACCTCATTTTTGCATGGCCGCCATCTCGAAAATATGCTAATTGGGTGTCCTGACACACCCAATCATTTTTTTCCATTATACTTCTAATTGTCAAAAAAACATGAATTAGACACCGAGTTTGGATTTGTAGCTCATCTTGTTCAAATGTTAGAGGGAAAAGCCATTACTAGTGGTGGCCATTTTGAATTGGCCGCTGTGGTGATCCCAAAGGTCTAGCCAAATCATTTAAGTACGCCCTGAGCTACACCTGTGCAAAAATTGGCGCTTTTAGACAAAAGTGCGTGAACAACTAAAAATAGACCCTCCAGAAAAACGCGGGGAAATATCCTTGATTATGCGGGCTAAAATCGTGATTGTTGCGGGCAAAAATCCTTGGTTATGCGATGGAATATGCGGGGTTTTTAGGTGCAATTATGCGGTGAAAATGCGGGAATTTGCAAAAGTTGCGGAACAAATGTGACGTATGCGGGAAAATGCAAATTATGCGGGGAAATGTGAAATATGCGACATTTTCAAAAATGCATTTTGATTAAAAAGGCGATTTCTTACACCTTACTGTACTCATGTGCTGTCCATGGGGGGGTTCCAGGGGGTCCTTAGCAAAATGTATAAATATAAAAATATATTTAAACTTAGGGATATTTTCAAATTCCTAGGCATTTGCCTAGGCCTATTTTTGTGTGAGCTTGTACAGTAGATGCCATGGGCTATTTTCAAGCCCATCTACAAGCTCACACAAAAATATATTTCAGATGGGCATCCACACAGACAAACATTCATTTAGGGGTCCATGAATGGGTAGAGCCATAATAATAACTTTTCATTATGACAACCCACACCACTCTGCCAAACTGCCTTTGTCACCCATTGAGTTACATGTAAAATAACAGGATTTCTCCATATTAAATAATGAATCATTTCAGTATCAAATTGGCTTCTAGTCAAACAGACATATAGCCGACTATGCTCTGGACAAATGTGCATGAAATCACCTTTAGACCTAGAAATAGGCTACGATGAGAACATTGAAACAGCTGTAAACTTTAGGCTATAATGACTGCCCGTTCAACGGAGCAACGTGTAGCCTAAGAATAGGCTACACTGATTAGCATTGTCATCACCTGGGGTGAGTCTTCGAAGCTTTCCGACGGTAATATACAGTAAACTGCGTATGGATGTATTCCACAATACAGAGACGCAAAAACAGCTAACGAGCCGATGCGATATCAGGATGTGTTGAAGAAGTGTGTGTGTGTGTGTGCGCGCGCACACACGCACGCACGTGCGCGCTGCACAATGCTTTGAGAGAGCGAGAAAGAGAGAGAGGCAGGCGCTCATCACCACTGCGCTTCTGTGTGAAAGTGAAGAAATGAGTGAGGTTGTAACTTTATAAACTATATGCGAAAATATGTGAGGATTATGAAATCACGCGATGCCGACATAATGCGCATATTTTGCGCGGACATAGGCAAAATACGTAAAATATGCGTGAATTGCGCGCCCTTTTAGAAATTGATGGTCGCATAATGCGCGCCTTTTGCTTGATTATGCAATGGATTCTGCAATCGCATAATCGCGTTTTTCTGGAGGGCCTATAAAAAATACAGTGAATGTTTTGCTGTTTTTGTGTGTGTGCTGGATAGCTCAATTTTTGTTCATGCCTTCATTGTTTGGCCAATTACCAATTAATGTGTTTGTGCAATGTCATTAGATTACAGCAGTTCATGAATCAAATCTATATGGTCTTAGAGTTCATTCATACATTACAAAATGACCTACAATAGAGGCAAGATGAAGTAAAGTTGAAGTAAAGTTGTGTTGTGCAAAGACCACACCATTATTCATTTTACGGTTTAGTCAATCTTATCTTGGTAGGTAATGGCTCATTTTGAACATGAAACATGGAAAAAGAGTGGATTTACATTTTGGAAATCCAGTGTTGACCGTCATGTTGTTTCTTCTCCTAGACATTCTGCACATGGTAGTGTGTAAAGATGAAGTTTCACCTGAGCAGAAGAGGAGCTCCAGTCTGCTAAAGGAGGAACCAGTGCCTCCACAAATTAAAGCAGAACAGGAGGAGCTTAAAGAGGAACAGGAGGAGCTACTTCAAAGACCAGAGGAACATGCTGGGTCAACGTTGACATTACTAGCAGTGAAAAGCGAAGAGGAAAGTCATGAAGATGTATCAGCCCACTGCTTTGAAGTGGAAGTTGAACTTGAAACTGATACTGAAGTCACTGAAGACCGTGATGATTGGGAAGAGACAAGTGAAGACGCTAAGGCTGTTTTCAAACCTTTCCAATGTAAAAATTGTGACAAAAGTTTCAGAAAATTATGTAATTTGAAGGCACATATTTGTGTCAATAATGCAGAGAAACCTTTCCAATGTGAACATTGTTGCCAGAGTTTCAGTCATTCAAGTACTTTGAAGATACACCTTCGTGTCCACACAGGAGAAAAACCTTTCCATTGTAAAAATTGTGACAAGAGTTTCAGTCATTCACAAAATTTGAAGACACACCTTCGTGTCCACACAGGAGAGAAACCTTTCCAATGTAAACATTGTGACAAGAGTTTCAGTCAGTCAGGTAGTTTGAAGGCACACCTTCGTGTCCACACAGGGGAGAAACCCTTCAAATGTGAATACTGTGAACAGAGTTTCAGTCAGTTAGGTACTTTGAAGGTACACTTTCGTGTCCATACTGCAGAGAAACCTTTTCAATGTAAACATTGTGACCAGAGTTTCAGTCAGTCAAGTAGTTTGAAGACACACCTCCGTGTCCACACAGGAGAAAAACCTTTCCAATGTACAAATTGTGACAGGAGTTTCAGTAATTCACGTAATTTGAAGATACACCTTCGTGTCCACACAGGAGAGAAACCATTCCAATGTAAACATTGTGAACAGAGTTTCAGTAGTCAACGTAATTTGAAGAGACACCAAAGTGTCCATACTGCAGAGAAACCTTTTTTTTGATCACTTATTCACAGAGAAGTACTAGCGCAGAGGATGGAACCAGTAAACACTGGGCATTTTGTTCAATGTTTCTTAATAATTTGACTGCCAGCGGTAGGCCTACCGTCGGGCTACGCGACGATTGGTAGATTTCATTCTTTAATCCGTCTATTAGTCCTAGCGCATCATCTGACGATTATCCCGTTGTTATTTCATTTGTGCCTTTGATAGAATGTTTTTGTGATTTATTTATTTTTTCGTATGCATATATTACCTTTGTTAAAGAGTTGGGCATCAAAAAAAAAAAAAAAAAAAGTATGTTATGAGATATTGTTAATATTTTGTTTTTTGTTTTTTTCAAATGTCCGAAATAAAATCAAATCAATCAATCAATCAATCAAACTTTAATTTGGGACAGAATGGGCGCACAGGTAAATCAACTAGTGTTAAACGTCACTTCCTGACTTTTGACCCAGAACTTTTTCAGATGGTGAGAGGACAGGTTAGTCAAGACACCAGAAACACCATGATGTCATCACACATCCTGTTTTGGATATATGGCACTTCAAACTAATTGTTTTTACAGAATGCACTGGCCTGAGCCGTGGCATATAGCAGAAAACGACACGGCGTGATCCGCGCAAAATGAGTTAACAGTTAATCTGCCATTGCAGTTGATCCACAGCAATCTCACCATTATCAAATAATATTTACGACCGTTGCCATTGAAGTTGATCTACAGTAGCCTATGTCAATCTTTGATTAGTATCGCTATTGTTTGATGGGCTATTGTTTGATGTGATCAATCGTGAGCAGCGATTGTCTCCTCTGCCAGCTGAGGGACCCAAATAAGAGACGGACCAGAAGTAAGATCCTGTGTACGCCGCTCTAACTTGTCCAACCGTAAACATGGACTGAAATATGAAATATGGCTTTTACATGAAAATCGCTGGCACTAGCTACCTAAAGATAAATAAAAAGTATTGGCAAAGTAAGTGTTAATTTAGAAGTTTATGGTTGTTTTGAGAAACAAAATAATGCAATTTTGTTCAACCTCTGCCTTTAAATGAAAGGGTGAGAATAATGCGTTTTTCCCATAATCTACAGTACAATTGCAATTATGTGTAAATGGGTGATATCTAGACAAATGATACCATGACAAATGGACTCCCTGACCAGAAAAACATATGATTAAAAATCATATGCACATATTTGGCATTTGGTACCCCAGTGGCGGCCATCTTGGATTTGAGTGAATTTGGGGTACTAGCAGTGAGCTGATCACAGGGAAAAAAATGTTTCTGTATAGTAGACATAATTTCCAGTCAGAATCAGTTGAGAAACAAAATAATGCAATTTTGTTCAACCTCTGCCTTTAAATGAAAGGGTGAGAATAATGCGTTTTTGTCCATAATCTACAGTACGATTGCAATTATGTGTAAATGGGTGATATCTAGACAAATAATAGGCTACCATGACAAATGGACTCCCTGACATGAAAAACATATGATTAGGCACTTTGTTTGCATTTATAGCCCTAATAGTTTGGAAGATATGCACATATTTGGCATTTGGTAACCCAGTGGCGGCCATCTTGGATGTGAGTGAATTTGGGGTACTAGCAGTGAGCTGATCACAGGGAACAATTTAGTTAATTATAGTAGACACATAATTTCCAGTCAGAATCAGTACATTTTTTCACTTAGTTTACTGGACTAGTATGGATATACCAATACCAACGATATACAACCGCAGCAGCCAACCTCTCCGGATCTACCAGTCCAATATCAACATTTCAAACCACACGCATTGTTGCCAGCCTACAGTAACTTCACAACAACACAACACTACTTTGTTTTACCACTTTACTTTATGTCCATATAAGCATAAAGTACAACAGACTTGTCATAAGTAGGCCTACAACAGTACAACGTTAAGTACAACAGACTTGGTCAAACACTGCCATCATGATAAGAAAAGTCCATTACACGTTGCAGAACAATACTGTTGGCATAATTCACAGACTGCATACAACAATCCTCCAAATGAGCCGCTTCGTAAACAGACACGCGCACACACACACACACACACACACACACACACACACACACACACACACACACACACACACACACACACACACACACACACACACACACACACACACACACACACACACACAGCCAGGCGTCTCAAGCGTGCTGCTCATAAGCCCAGACAATCCAGCACGAACGCAGCGCTTATCCACAAGTGTCCACTACAACACGAACTGCAACAATACTGTTACGCACACACGCTTCTTTATTATTCAGGTTGCATGAACAGCGGTCGAGCGCTCCGTAGACAGCGCGCAAGCTGGGGGCCATTCTCGCTCCACCGCAGCCCCGAGTGAATTATCCACACTGAATATAGCCTACTTCTGATAGACCCATGTAGGCCTACAGTCCGGCGCATCATAGCGCTGGTAGTGTACAACGCTACTCTCCCCCATTTTTACCGTCTGCATCGGTACAGACTTTTAAAAAAATCTTTCAAATACTCACATTCTGTTTCTGTGTTATTTTTTACTGGCAGGCTCATGAAAAGGCTTGATGGAAATCTGGCACCCTCTTGAACATACACGCACGCACGCACGCATGCGTAATCGCTCTTTTTTTCTTTTCCATCCCATTTTTCCCTTTCCCCGCGCATCTCCTGCGATCGACTCGTGATCATGCCGCGATCGACCGGTAGACCGCGGACCCCACGTTGAGCAGGCCTGTCCTATGCGTATGTCACATTGCAGATTACAAGAGACTCTTCCTGACTCCTAACAAATCTCACGAGAGTTGGTTGATAATGAATAATCGATAACAAAGTGAAATTTCTTCGGATTTGTTTAGCTAATAGAAGCCATTTTACTATGAATGTATTGTAAATATTGTATGCCTTTTGATGATTGGGTACAGTGTTTAGTTCGGTGTCCATGGAGTTAAGGAATGGATCATAAGTTGTGTTCGCGTCTACCATTGGAATTAATAGACTCCAACATTCTTCCGGTCTCCTATTTTTGTACCCGCCCCCTTCATCTAGAGTCGGGAAGCAAAGCGAGTATGCCCATCTTGCCATTGGCCTCTTGGACGTGTGTACACACACACGCATAGCAAAAATTGCACATCGCTGCTGTTGTGGAACAGGGGTGGTGCATCCAACCCGTTGCGAGACAGATAATCGAGGCTATGTTTTTTTCTGTGAGTAGCTGCGATGCTGTATTCACTGAGTGATTTAGAAAATGCGATGCTGCAGGGGGATCGGCGATGCATCGTAGTCATTGTGCACCGTCTAATCATCATGATGGATTATATTGTTATATTCCATGTTGGTGTCGAAAGTCCAACCACTTTTAGGGGAAAATTGAGCGTGCCGTGGTGGAAATATGTGGCAGCCGGTGACCTGTGATGTGTGTAATGATAGGGGGTGGTCGCAGTTTCCCCATGCAAAGCCAATGGGGAAATTTTAATAAACAAATAAATTCATCATTAATCAAGGATGTTTCTCTGAAAGCCCACTGAGATTCTTGCTTAAATGTACAAATAAACACTTATTCTAACAGGAAAAGCAGTGCTGCACTTCATTAATTAGACATTGAATCAATCATATTTATTCATGAATACATTTGCCTTTGTAGATAAAATACCAAATACATAAAGCAAATACATGGTCCATGATGTGTACGAACTTAAATAAAATGCCTTCATATCATATGTCTCTCCATGTTGCAGTTTGTAGTTTGAAACTAGGCCTAGTTTGAGTCAGGACTCAGGATTTTCTTAATCGGATGTGTTAGATCACTTTCTGGCTATAGGTACAATGCTACAACAATCCCTCCCCCTCAATTCTCTGCACCTAAGAGTAGCTACACTATGTGAACCTGCTGCTCGATCCTGATTGGAGGAGAATTCACCCTCCACCTGGGGAACTTTTATTAGCTCCTCTGCTAACGTGGGGGAGGGGGAAACTCCATACTACATATATTCATGCAGTCAAATTTTGCTAAACTTTGGTCCAATACTTGTCGTTGCATCTCTGTGTAGTTGTTTGTCTTAACTGTTGCTTTTTACTTGCACATGCGAGCTGGACTGCAGTACTCACACTGGCTGACCACGAACCCGCCTCCCTTGCAACACGCAGTGTTATTATACTTATTAAAATGAACCGTAGCTACTACTGGTTCCACTTTTCCCATGGCTATGTATCCTCACAACTACATTTCTTTAGTTGTGAGGATACTTGTATATTATATTGCACTTCATCACAATATCAATTCAATCTTTATTTCAGACTGGAGACTGCATTTCACAGTAACAGTACAACAATAAATACATAAAAGAGAGGGAAGAAATAAATGTACAATAAAAAGTGTTCCATCATGTTCAGTATTGAACATACAGGCACGAGTAGAACCTGACAGAGTTACGCATCGGGTTAGTTCAGACATTCACAATGAAATTTAAATTGACAATCACAATACTTACATCATTGGTATTAATATTAAATTACATTAACCACGCTGCACATTGTTTGCTGTTCATTATTCACAGCGGGTAAGGTCGTAGACACACCATCAGACACATCATCAGTGTTTTAAACCAGTGGTAGTAGAATTGTGGACAAAATAAATCTTTAGTTTTGTGCTCTGTGGGGGTAAAATGTCTTCAAATGGCGGTCCGTGGCTCAAATGCTGAATAATTGGTGGGCCCTGGTATCAAAAAGGTTAAAAACCCCTTTTTTAAACCAAGACTTGTTTACATCAGTGTTTTCCATTTTCATTTCATCAAGAAATCTGTATACAGTACTTCTGTATTGTAGGAAGTACACAGAAGAAAGGGGCGGATGGAAAGAAGGGGATTACCATTTACATTGGAACAACAGGTTGTGGAGTTGTGTCGGTGAGATTTAGACCTTGTTGGGTTTATAAAGTTAATATTGTTTAAACTAAACTAAAATAAAATAACTAAATAAATCATTATACACAGTATCATATCATACACAGTATAAATGGAAAAATACAAATACATATTAGCAGAAAGGAGAACTGCATGTTTGGTTGTGGGTAAGAGACTGACATTGAATTGTTTCATGTGATTTATAATGTTTATGAAGTAAGATAGACTTCGACATCACACAGTATAGATTAGAACATGACAGTGGGCGTTGTTTTCTGGACCCACTGGGAAAATCTGACCTTCCTTTTTCTGTAGAGATGCAGTGCCATGATTTTTTTTCACTCTAAAACGTAAACATGACGCATTATTGTTAAAATTGGTGGGAGAATTGTCGAAAAAAAAGTGTACAGTATTTGTTGAAATGTTGGTTTTAAGGCAGCACCCCCACCAGTTCATTAAGTATGCCTGGTTTGCCTAGTGGGTGGTGATGGGAGGAAGTCCACCTGAACTGAAGCCACACCCACAGCTTTAGTTGTATGATAAAGGGGGAGGAGTTAGGGAGGGGCTGATGTGTGATGTCACTATATTACAGTCTTTTCCACGTTTGACTGGAAAGGTTTCAGCCCCCAGGAAGAAACCTCAAATACAGAGGAAGAACATTAAATTCTCCAATTAAATTCTCTTAAAGATGTACAAAATTGGAAAAAAATACAAAAGTCACGGCACTCCATCTTTAAAATATTTAAACATTTATTGCTCTGAGAGACAGTGAGACATATACCTATGAAAACCAGAGTGTTTTTCTGCGCAGCAGTAAGGCGTGTGTCTTACTGGTTAAATGTAGTATTGAACATGCATTCTTGTTTTTCTCCCCACATACTGTAACCAGATATTTTATGGTCATAATTCATTGATTAGCTCTTAGAATAATTGATGGGATAATTTGAATAATTTTTAGCAAATCCCTATGTGCCAACATTCCTCCAGCCTCCCTGTCTCTTCCTGGTTGTTGTCACTGGTGGTTCAACACCCACAGACTTAATCAGTTAATTAAACATTTATTGATGCATGAACTTGGACACATCATCAGTGAATGAAAAAAGTGAAATGAAAATTAAGTCAAAATACATATTAGTAGAAAGGAAAAGTGCATGTGTGGTGTGTGGGAGACTGTCTTACTTGAATTGTTTGATGGTTTTACAGTTTCTATTTAAAATGATTTAGTGATAATCGACTTCGATATCACAGTATAGAGCTGCGCAGCCTCATTCATTTTCCTGATAGACTCTTCCTACTCGAGTCGTGACAAATCATGACAAAATCAAAATATTATCATGCAATATTGAATTAGCAAGAAGTAGAAAAACGGCAGGACACTTTTTGATTTGTTTTTCATCTTAGAAATTATTTGATTGTTGCAAAAGATTCTGTGTGTTATCATGATTTGTCACGACCCGAGTTGGCTTTGTATGCGGCGTAATAATTTTCGATAAGTCTACGAGAAGAATGAATGGGGAATCCGTTTCTGGAACAGGGGAGGTGACGTCACTGCGGCCCACTGGAACAATCTGACGTTTCCTTTTTTCTGTAGAGATTTATTTTTTTTATTTTTTTTATAATAAATTTATTTTTAAAACGTTTCTATTCATTGCATTTATTGCAAATGCAGTTAGATATCTGTGCGCCAATAAGTCACCAAGGATCATAAATCAATATGCAATCTTGCTGTGCATCTTTTTTTTCTCACATAATCAGAAGTTTTATGGCCAGGATCTTGGATGGACTGATTGTCTCAGAATAAATAAATTATGTTAGCAAATCCCTTGTGGGAAAGTTTTCAGCTCTATCAGACCTGCTTCCCGCTGTATTCCACTGTACCATGGCTCCGCCTAGTGACCGTAAATGGTAAGTGCACCGTGCACGCTCCAGATCCATCCAGTAGAAAAATTGCGACATTGGAGGGCCAGAAACATCTTGCGGGACAAGCTGGAGTTGGAAATAGATTGTTTTCAAATTTGAGCTATTTTAGTTGCGATGTGTACATCACAACATTTCAACATACTAAAGTCTGATGTTTATGTTTATGTACGATTACAAAAAAAGGGCTGAATGTCTGCCTACTTCCGGCCCAGTACTTGTCCCTATTTGTTGTCCCCATTCTCAATAGAGGAGCCGTCTTTGGACTGTCCTCATGAAGCAAACAGAGTTTGCGTACCTCTGTCTAAACTCAGAGGCTTAGAAATAGACAGAGTTGCGACATTGAGGGGACAGAAAATAGTCTGGTCACGTCACGTGGTTCTAGTACTCGCGCGAGCCCATAGGCTCCAATGCATTCAGTAACTTCCGGCTGTCACTATTTGTTGTCACTATTCAATACAAGTCCATGTAGAGGAGCCGCCATTGGACTGGCGCCATGGAGTGAACGGAGTTGGCGTAACTCTGTATTTCCAAGGCTCTTTCTAAACTCTAGGCGAGGCTCTCTGCGCAGGAGCGGAACCCTTATACTATCCTTATTCCCGTATGCAGTTAGCAGTTAGCATTTAGCAGCGTGGTTTGAAAACGTATATGAAAACACTATAGCCTAATAATAACAAAACAGCGTCGCCGTTAAGCAGCTCAATCCTGAAGCACAGCAGGTAGGATGAATTGATTCACGTTCTAGTTCTCTCACATCTGCTTGTTTGTTGTAAATGTGGTTCTAAATAAGCAGCAATTAGGTGGCCAGAAGGCAAGAAAGGAGGACACTTGTGCACGTAAACATGCGTGCAAATGATGTAATTACAAAACCGTACCCTTCCTTGGGGGGTGTAAAACAGCAACACAGCCTAGTTTACACCCCTCACCTATATAACAGCTACTTTTCACCACTATCATCTGACTCCAGTCTCCAGCACAAGATCCATTGCAAGTTTAAAACACAGTAAAGCACGGGGGACCATTTATTATAAGGAGCCAGATAGGTCATTACATTATATAATTAATTCCTTTTCAGCTACAGAGTTTCATGACATGTCTTTTTCATGACATGTCTTATTTTAACAGGCTTAAAAGCACATCCAGCCTGAAAAGAGACAGTGAGAGAACTTTAAACAGAAAGCCAACTATAGGGGACTATTAGGACTATTGACAACTGTAGTCTTTGAAATGAAAAGTTTTCAGATTTTGAAAAGTAGGGGCATGGTGGAAAAGTGGTTAGTGCTGTCGCTGCACAGCTAGAAGGTCCTGGGTTCAATTCCTGCTAGGGCCGCTGCTGTGGGTGCTGGTGGCGTGTCTCCTCCTCTGTGTCATCAGTGCCCATACCTGAGGCGGTACGGCATGCAGTAAACTGCCTCTAAATTGCCTCCCCCTGGCCAGCCGGGGTGCCTGATGGAGGGGACTGGAACTGGTTGGAATAACGTGTTCCTTCCATGCACTACGCCCCCTGTCAGGTGAAAAGAAGGCAGGTTGGAAGAAGGAAGCATGAGGCCAGTCCGCTGCCTCCCCAGGTTGGCGGAGGGCGTGTAGAGCCCAGGATCACATTAGGAATTGGGACTGGGTGAAAAAAAATGGGCTGCAAAATCGTGGGATAAAAATATATTTGAAATGAAAAAGTTTTTGAAATGAGGGACTGTCCCACACAGAGAGGAACACCTGGTCACCTAGCCGCATTGCGACGTTAGATTCTTTTCTTTTATATTTGGAATTTATGTGAATCTAACGTCGCATCAGGCTCCATTCACTCGACTGCTGTCTAAATGTCACCAGTGATCTGCTTGTATTCAACAAGTCAAACTCACCAACTTTGCAGCTGTAGAGAAAGCTTGCCACATCCTCTGTCGATCTGCAAGGGTTTTGTGACATAAAAATCCACCGTAGACATATTATGAGCTACTTTCTGTCCTGGGTATTCCACAACAAACATCACAGCTGCCATTTTGCCAAACAAGAGCTGAGCGGGAGTGCTTGGTTTATACACTGACACACAAACAGCAGGTGGCGATACTGCGTGTGCACCGACCAGGTGTGCACCTGGTGTGTGTCAGTGTATAAACCAAGCACTCCCGCTCAGCTCTTGTTTGGCAAAATGGCAGCTGTGATGTTTGTTGTGGAATACCCAGGACAGAAAGTAGCTCATAATATGGATTTTTACAGCACAAAACCCTTGCAGATCGACAGAGGATGTGGCAAGCTTTCTCTACAGCTGCAAAGTTGGTGAGTTTGACTTGTTGAATACAAGCAGATCACTGGTGACATTTAGACAGCAGTCGAGTGAATGGAGCCTGATGTGACGTTAGATTCACATAAATTCCAAATATAAAAGAAAAGAATCTAACGTCGCAATGCGGCTACTGGTCACCCTGGGACACCCACACGGCTTGTCGGTAGCTGTCTAGTCCAGGGGTTTTCAACCTTTTTGACTCCAGGGACCACCATTTATTCAGCATTTGAGCCACGGACCACCATTTGATTACATTTTCACACCAAAGATCTAACATTAAAGAATTCTTCCACAATTGTCCACAATTCCAGGCTGGATTTTGCCAACAAAACAGTGTAAACTTCTTAATTAAGTGGTGGTGATTCAGATGATGAATATTTTAACTCTTGAGAGTGTAAAAATGAAACCAAATGGACCCGCAAGGGTCCATTTGGTTTCATTTTTACATTCTCAAGAGTTACATCTGGTTAACCAACTTTCCATCATTTAGTCTAGGGACCACCTGGAACCTTCTCAAGGACCACTGGTGGTCCCCGGACCACCTGTTGAAAACCCCTGGTCTAGTCAGCCTGTCAGCAGCAGCAGCACTAACAGAGCAGACACCAGCTACAGCAATATTCAACAGACAGTGAGAGGGAGGCTAACAAAACGCCGGCCCCTAGAATGCACGATTTGTTACTCGGCGTCTGTAAGGCCCCTAAGTGTGTGTGAAGCCACACACCAGTCAGAAGGAGATTGATTCACATGTCTGTCACTGCCAAACATTGGGCAACTCTCGCTCTCAGCTCTCGGGACGGGAGCTTTTAGCGAGACACGAAACGTACAGTAGAGCTTAAAAATTGTCTAAAATATTGAGCCCGGCTCGGCCCGGCCCGTTAAGAAATTAAGCCCGGTGCGGTCCGAAGCCCGATATATGATTGACAGCATGAGCCCGCGGCCCGACACTTTTTCTAAACGAGCTAATTGCTGCAGGCAGACGTTTTTTCTCATAAATCGTTAATTTGTTATAAGAAAAGCAGTCATTCTGCCCAACTGTCTATATTAATTACCGCAGCAGCGCAGCTATTTAAGAACTTCACTGTGCTAAACCATTAACAAATGAAGACTTATTAGTGTGCACATCAGTTCCTAAATAAACAAAACCACGCGACGATTACGAGAGAGAGAGAGAGAGAGAGAGAGAGAGAGAGAGAGAGAGAGAGAGAGAGAGAGAGAGAGAGAGAGAGAAGGCCAAATGATGATAAAATCACACAGAGACCGCCCCTACATTTTAACGTGAGTAGCCTATATAATAAAACGCTATGGACTGGGTGTAGCCCTATCCTACTCACCAAATCACAAGTTATTGTGCAGGAATAGGATGAAATGACGGCATTAGAGCGCTTGCACTGTACAAAATCCACAGCGTACAAAACACATCGCGAGGCTACGCATGGCGCATGTGGCAAGCTTAATATGAACTCCCAGGCCAGCCATAAAAACACATAGGCTAACATTATCAATACACAGCACTGAGCAGCCCACACATTAGAACGCAACAGAAGACATGATCGTTCTAACAGCAGCCACATCAGAATACGATCCATTTACAAGAAGCCTCCTCCTCCTCCACCACCATATCGCGCCGCGTTTCTTTTCTGTTCTATTCAGTAAATTAATGAGAATGACGCGGACAGAAGCATGCGTCCCGTGCGTCGCATGCGAAACGAGGAACAAGACGGCCACTGCACTGTAACACGGGCGGGGAGGTGGTGGTTGATGAAGTCCTGTATTCCTCTGACACTGTTTGCTGTTCGATCTGATCCGTGTACGCAGTGATCAGTGGAACGCCGCGCGCCCAACAGAAGACATGATCGTTCTAACAGCGGCCACATCAGAATACGATCCATTTACATGAACCCTCCTCCTCCACCACCACCACCACCATATCGCGCCGCGTTTCTTTTCTGTTCGATGTATCGATTTTTTGGTTAAAGCCCTAACGCGCACACACACACACACACACACACACACACACACACACACACTCTCTCTCTCTCTCTCTCTCTCACGTGGTGCAGCGCAGCTCGCCGCTGCGCGCACCGCGCGGTGTCGCAAAATGTATCATTTTATGAGAAATATCTTATGTAATTTGACAGGCCCGGCCCGGCCCTAAGCCCGACAAATACATAACCATTTGGACTCGGCCCGACCGAGCCCGGCCCGGCCCGTCGGGTCGGCGGGTTCTCGGGCCAAGATTTTAAGCTCTAACGTACAGTATGTAAATCACACATTATGCATTGCAAGTGTAGCAGGTGGCTACAGCCTCTGTCGTGATGACCTCCAAAGTCTAGTATCTGCCCCCGGACCAAGGGGATGTCCTCTTGGTCTAGTGGTTAAGATGTTGGACTTTCACGTGGGGGACCCGGGTTCGAATCCCGGGCGTTACATTGGTGCCGTGACCCGGATCGGGTTTCCCAGTGGAAGGAGGTCAAAAGGGAAGTGAGTGTAGCAGGTGGCTACAGCCTCTGCCGTGATGGCCTCCAAAGTCTAGTATCTGCCCCCGGACCAAGGGGATGTCCTCTTGGTCTAGTGGTTAAGATGTTGGACTTTCACGTGGGAGACCCGGGTTCGAATCCCGGGCGTTACACAAGCACTCTCTAAAAATCCGGACAATCATGCATCCGGCCAGAGGTGGTGCTTCGAGGAGGACAGCTGCCTCTAAATCCGGACGGTCTGGCGAAAAAACTGATTCTTGGCCAACCTAGCTGAATCTTGAGTTGCAATTCGGTCCATCGGCTCTACGATTACAAGAACTTTCATCTGCGATTGTATTAAATGATGTTAAACTCACCAACATTGCTGCTGCATGGAAAGGTTGAAATTGTCTCTTTCTATCTGCAAAGCATTTTTTAGTACTACAAATCCAACATAGATAATTTGTGGGCTACTTTCTGTCAAATAATTCTATCTTCTCTTTTTAATTACTATTGTCACTGAAGGGCCCTGTGTACCACCTGTTTAGAATTTGCAGATAATGCAGGAGGCACCAGCCCAACTAATACAAACAGGTGCCTTCCAAGCCCAGCACTTTTATTTACTGGCAGAAAGTAGCTATGAACATGTCCACTGTGGATTTTTTTTATCAAACAAATGCATCTAAAACAAGGACAATCCCCACTTAATAATGATGATGCAACCAAACAATCATATGTTTGATACCCTGCAATCGAACCACAATCTCCAAATCAGCAGATCAGTGCAAAGAGAGAGATCCCTCTGGAAACATAAAACACTTTACAAACAACCGGAGAGCAGTGGCAGCTAGGTGCGCCAGCGTTCACTCAGACCACAAACCAGATGGGTTTACTGTGAAATGCCAATAATACAAGCATTAGTAGGGAGTCAACGGAGGGTATTGCAACCCTAGATTCATCCCCTTCTAAAGATAAATCTAGAGTTGCAAATTGCAGCTAAGAACTCAATTCAAATAGCAAAAAAATAGCTGATCCAAACACTTTTGAGCTTGTAGATCGACTATTTTTTGCTATGACAGCAGGGGTGAAGTGGAAATGCGGGGAGTGGGGGGCACAGTCCCCTCACCTCTCTCACATCTAAAAAGATTTTTTTTTTAGCCTACACATGTCTGTATGTTATAATGGTGTGCCTGCATGTATTGCGCAAGCACACACAAATATGAGTGCATGTGTGCGTGTGCATGTGTGTATGAGTTATCCCCCACTTCTAAAGGTCTCGGTACAACACTGTACGACAGTAATATGAAATGTGGCCCTCTGGAGTGAAAGTAGAAATGCATTGGCCCTGTAGAGCAATTATTGAAGTCCTTATTCACTTGATTTCAGACCAGACTGCAGGTGAAGATGAACTCTCCGACTCATGTAGAACTACAATACCCATGATGCATCACTCCCAGATGAAGATGGATTCTCCAGAATCAGCCAACGAGGTTTCTATTAAACAGGAAGAGGAAGACGTTTCTATTAAACAGGAAGCTGGAGACGTTTCAATTAAACAGGAAGCTGAAGACGTTTGTCTTGAACAGAAAGCTGAAGACCACCCACACCTCAGTAAGTTTCTTTTCCTTTATATGTTCTGTTCTGTAGAGCTTATATTCACAGGACAATGGCTTTGGCAAAGTAGAAGATATTGCTTCAGAAGAAACCAAACCCAACGAGGGTTTGGTGCCAATGAATCTCAAACATAATGATGGTATTTATACTACCATCATTATGATGGTAGTATAAATACCGTAGTAAAAATCAGTTTGAGTTGGCTCTGTCTGTGTATTGTGTGGTTCAATAAGGAGGCTATAGAGCGGAGAAGTTCTGCCCAACTTGTGACGTTGCTCTTGCTCCAGAAATGGATTTCCTTTTCCTTTATTTCACTGTATTTACTTTATTCCAGCACCAGCACAGTACCGGATGTAGACAACTGCTTTGCTTTATCCAGAAATGGATTCCCCATTCATTTTCCTCATAAATTGTCCTCATAAATCATTTTGAAAAACTTCTAAAATTCGAAAATGTTAATTTTGGCTTTAAGTGACTTGTGAGGAGTCAAACTAGGGGTTCTTGATTATTCTGAGTTCATTTATAACTTTTTTTTTCAACTACAACCATTCCTTAGTGGGAAAGAACGCCCACACATTATTACATTCACATAAAGTTGTATTACAATTCATTTAACATTAGTCAGAGCATTCCACCCTTTGGAGTGCTTGTCTGAATATTCATCCTCAATGCTGCATCGCCGACTGCTGCAATCTCCATGGCAATTGCAGCTTGTGAACTGGAGTTGGAGCCATGGGGTCCAGAGATCGAACTGGCTCAAACCATGAACACCTACTGTCCATCCATAGTCACTGGGGTCCATGCCCTGTAGAAGGAGCCAGTCCCGAGTCTGTAATTAGGCACTGAGCGAATGTTGTGCTGCTGACGCTCTTTATTGGAGGTAGAGTCTCCAGTTTGATATGATTCTATTTTCAGGCCCGAGCAGTTGATGCAGACGGGTTGAAATGTTGAAACACCCACACTTCTTAACGGCCTCAAAGGGCTCTTATGATGTCAGGAGGATTCAAGTAGCCCTCACTGAAAAACAGAGACGCTACCTGGATTTCTGTCAGATTTTCACTGCGTGTGATATGGTCTGTGCTATCGCTGGCCATGGGAAAACAACTCTGTTTGACAGGTGAGTCATTCCACAGAAACGGTACCATTTGCAGTCCCTCTGACCGTTTTGGCTGTATTTTATTGATGGAGTTCCTGAAAAATATTTTTAAAAGATTTTTTAATCAATTGAAATGTTCCCTTTAATATTGTGTAAACATTACATGGATTTTATCTTCATATCAGAAATTATCTTGCTTTCTTTCAGTAGACACCCCCTATTTTGTCCATTTTTCCATGTCCCCAGTGGCCTTCGATGAAAGTGGACTTGACATATGACTATCAAACATCAACAAAAATCCAAAAATTATGACATGAGCATATATATCTATCTGTACTTTATTGCTGGACATGTTTAGTTTTTGAATAAATAGATGATTAATCATTTAAATGGCATTATATAGCTGTGTCCCTCAGTTGCACACAACTCCGTTACACAAGTCATTCTTCCCTCCATAACAATTAACTGGCCCTTTAGAGACATGAACAATAGGAAGTAGTATTCTACAACTCTTCTGACCAACATGCTACAGAAAGTTGCAATTTAAAACCTCATTTTACACTGTTTTAGAGGCATTTTGTACTCTCACATGTGGTCGTAAATAATAACAGCTCAACTCTGTTACATGAAATAATGATATAAAACAATTAGTCATAAAGATTCTGTTTGTTATTCCAACAATATATCTGATTCCGTAACCTGAGGCATGCCAAGTCTTCTCTTCTTACTCAACTCAGTTAGAGTAGTGACTATATTTAGTACAAAAATCACAACTCCGTTATGAACTTAATTGGCTCAACTCCGTTATCAATTAACATGTTAAAAGATATATATAAAAAATATATTGAATGCCTGAGATGGGAAATTATGTTTTTCTTATATTTATAAGATGTCCTTAATAGTGTGGGCTATTCAGAAAAGTAAAACCTTTCGGTCAAAATTTCAGGAAAAAAAAGTCCAAATGGTACCGTTTCCGTGGAATGACTCAGGTAATAATACTAATATTTATATCAAAGATTTTTTTTCTATATTGAATGAAACTAACTAACCTTCAAGTGCATTCTTATTCAGGTTTTGAGCAGGGGACATAGATGCAGTGATTGAGGCTGACACTGCGTTCTTCCTTTACATTTACCAGGTACTACTGTGGGTGAAGATCGATACAGCAATGAACTCAGAATAATGAAAAAAAAAAAAAAAATAGTTTGACCCCTCACAAGTAACTTAAGGCCAAATTAAATATTTTCGAATTTTAGAAAATTGGATATTGGCACCCCAAACTGTGCAGTTTGTTTGGTTTCCCACAGGAGTGGGAACCATTAGCACCTACAACTGCACTGGTTAAATGAGGAATGTGCTTCAACACATGAGCTGATTAGATTTCACAAAATGTGAGTCATGAATTATGATCGGTTTGAAAAGTACAAATATAGGCCTTCTTCTTATAGATGCTTATAAGAAGGAAAAAAGCTAGGTATCAGAATCAAATAGACTAGGGCTGGGGGCAATAATTGCAATATCGCATACCGCCGTATGGGCTTCATTACCGTGGTAAAATAAAATAAAAAATATTTTTGACTTTTTTTGTTTGTTACTTTTTTGCGACATTGCGGGGTCAGAAAATTTGAGCACGAGCCAATAGACTCCCATAGAGTCCGGTTGTCCCTCTTCAATAGAAGTCAATGTATTGGACTGGCCCCATGAAGTGAACGGAGTTGTCTCTGTCTATACTCTGTGGCTCTGCCGAGGAGAGGGCAGCACCATAGAGACACACGGGGACTACAAATTTCATGAAACAGCGACCACCCAAGAGGGTTCATTAGAAACAGGGTACTGCAGGCAGCCATAAAGTCCACTGAAATTCCACTGTAGTTAGCCTACTCTTAAAACAATATGAAATGAACAGAAGACTATATTGATTTGAATAAAAATATCATTCCAAATGTATGAAGTGTCTTTGTCAACACATGTTGTTGTTTTCTCAACAGAGGACGTGTTTCACATTTAATTTACCACTTGAATAAGTTACCCATAATGTTAACAGAGCAGAGAGGAGACGGCAGACGGTCAGAGAACCTGATGCTTTTAAATGACGTCACTGACTTTACGAGGCTACAAACACCGACTTTGAAGAGTCGAATTCTCAACAATACACACCAATCCCGACTGACTTTGTTCATTCATGTCTATATTCGGTACATGTCACAGCTTATTATTATGTTTTACCTACCTCGGAGCTCTGACAGTTGTTTTACTGTTGTCAGCTTGTTGTATTAATAAATGTCGCTGATTAATTAGGAAAATAAGCCAGCTATATTTGGAGGAGTGACATATACTGACATTTTCAACTACCATAGTAAATTCTGCAGAGGAGTATTAACTAGTCTTGTAAAATGCTGTTTGGGTCATTATAAACAAATACATAGCATATAAAACAAAACACAGCTAATATATCTGAGTATTGAAAATCTCAAGGGATGGGCCATGACGTATATACTGTGCGACCAGATTAACTTGAGATTTATAATGCTAGTACATGTGAATTTCTGATGCAGTATATTATAGCACATTGTGGGCTGTATATTCAGATGGCAGGTGATAACCACTTCTTACAGGAAAGAGCAAACCTTATACCCTGGACAGGGCATCTGCCAAGACGTTATCCAACCCTTTCTTATGTTGGATCTCCACGTTAAAGTCCTGGAGCAGGATAGACCATCGCATCAGTCTCTGGTTAGAATTCTGCATTTGCCTTAGGAATACAAGAGGGTTGTGGTCAGTAAACACAAGCACTGGTAACAGACTGGAACCAACATACACCTCAAAATATTGTAAAGCCAACAATAACGCTAATGCTTCCTTCTCTACCGTATTGTAGTTGCACTGTGCCGAATTGAATTTCTTTGAGAAATAGCAAATGGGATGGTCCACCTCGTCCTCGTCCTCCTGTAGAAGAGAAGCCCCAGCTCCTCCTGCACTCGCATCCACCTCCAGCTTGAATGGCCTGGCAAAGTCTGAAGCTGCCAGGACAGGTGTACTGCAAAGGAGCGCTTTACAGGACTGGAACGCTTGGTCACAGGCAGGAGTCCACTTGTATGGTCGCTTCTCACTAGTTAAGGTTGTTAGGGGTGCAGTGACTGCAGCAAAATTTTTACAAAATCCCCGATAATAACCAGCCATACCTAAGAACCGGCGGATCTCACGCCTAGTTTTAGGTCTAGTATAGTCGAGCACTGCTTGAATTTTTTCATTAACGGCCCGCACTTCACCATGGCCCACCTCCTTGCCAAGGTAAACAACCGTTGCACGGCCGAATTCACACTTTGATAAGTTTAAAGTCAACTTAGCTTTTTTCAAGTGATCAAACACTTCTTTTAATGTCTTCAGATGAGATTCAAAAGAAATATTAAAAAGAACCAAGTCATCCAAATAAACAGAGCAGTTGTCCACGCCCCTGAGCACTTCATTCATCATTCTTTGAAAAGTAGTGGGCACGTTCCTCAAGCCAAAAGGCATTACAGTATATTGGTACAGCCCGTCTGGTGTCACGAAAGCGCTTATTTCTGACGCCTGGTCAGTCAACCCAATCTGCCAATACCCTTTTAGCATATCCAGTTTGGTCACAAATTTGTTTTAGTACTCTCTTCTGTGTCACTGTCAGAATCGGAATCTGATGTCATTCTAATCACCCCACGCTTTGTCAGCTTCCTAACTATCGCCCCAAAAAGTTTAGGTCTTTTTTTGGAACCCCACGGGAGAGGAACGTGATAGTTTTTAGCAATGGAGTACAATTGCCAGTAGTTACACTGTTCCAATTGTTCAAGCGTCAGGATATTTTCAACACCATCAGTATTAGATGCCATAAACGGTGGCATCTGGCAACGGCAATGCACCTACCCCCACAGCAGCGAAAAAAAAACACCCGACCCACCAAGGCCAAGCTAGCAACAGAAAAAAACAAACGAACTTAGCACTCCCCAGAACTAAATCAAAATCAAATCAGCATACCAGATAAACTGAAAACCTTTTTAAATTATTATATGTTTGCGACCAGACGAGCGCCCAATTATGTTACAAAACACGAGATTCAGTCCCGTGACATACACATCAGGCAACAGCCCAGCTTTAGTGTTTATGAATCCCTTTACTTTAGATCCCTTACATTTTGGCTGGTCCGAGTATTATTTTGGTCAAGCCCTTCTGTATTCAGCGAGAAGGACACGCTCCGCTTGCAGTCGCAGCAGGAGGAGCTAGGAGGAGGACTTTTTCTCCCTCGGTTTAAAGTAAGTCATGTAGCCTAAATATATACAGTATATTCATTTGAAACCTGTTACTTGCCATAATCCATAGCGCGTGTAGCCTAATCTTTGTCCCTCATAACATGACGGGGCAAGATATTAAACTTCCTCGGAGCTGATCACCAATGTGGTGATCAGCTGCAACGCCATCTTCTCCCGTGATTTGTCCCAAAATGATTTGTATATAAATCCGTTTAAAACACAATCAAGGGCCGAGTATTTACAACTGGTGTTTTGTCGCGCTGCGCAGCTTATTCACTGTATGTAGCGACGCATGTTACACTGGATCAATGTTCTACTCCAAAATTATTAATAACTGTCCCGGCAACTCTAAGCAACTTTTCTCTACCATAAACCACTTCCTCAAGCCTCAAACCCCGACCAACCACACTACTACAACCGATCAGTGTAACGACTTCCTGGCTTTTTTTCGTTCAAAAGTTGACACCATACGCTCCTCCCTCTCTGCCCCCCTCAGTTCACCCCCCCGGACTGTTAGCCCACAGTCTGGGTCCCCCCCCCTTTCTCCACTGCTTTACCCCCGCCACACAGCAACAGATTGAGGACATCCTCCAAAAGATGAAGCCCTCAACTTGCACTCTGGACCCCCTCCCCACTGCCCTGCTTAAATGTCACATCCAAGCCATCAGCCCCATAATCACTAACACAATAAACCACTCCCTTCAGTCTGGCCATGTCCCGTCAGCACTGAAAACAGCCATCATTACACCCCTACTCAAAAAACCCACCCTCGATCCAACCATCCATGCCAACTACAGACCTATCTCTAACCTCCCATTCCTCTCCAAGGTGCTGGAGAAAGTTGTTGCCACACAACTACATACCCATCTTCACAATAACAACCTGTCAGAGAAATTTCAGTCTGGTTTCCGTCCCGCCCACAGCACCGAAACCGCCCTGGTCAGGGTCACTAATGACCTTCTTATGGCAGCTGATGCTGGCTCCCCCTCCCTCCTCATCCTCCTGGACCTAACGGCTGCATTCGATACAGTTGATCACACCATCCTCCTCCACCGTCTGCACTCCATAGGACTCCGCAACACCACCATAGACTGGTTCACATCTTACCTCAGTGAGAGAACAGAGTGTGTCTCCCTTGGAGGCGCCAAATCCCAGACCCAGGCTGTCACCTGTGGCGTTCCCCAGGGCTCGGTCCTTGGCCCCGCCCTCTTCACTCTATACATGCTCCCCCTTGGCCAGATCATCAACAGACACGGACTATCTTTCCATTGTTACGCCGACGACACCCAACTTTACATCAGACTGGACAAATCCCCTCCCCGCTCAGCCGCCACCTCATCCGCCACTTTAACCCCTTCAACTTCATCCACACTGACCACCTGCCTGGAGGAGATCAAGGCGTGGATGAATCACAACTTCCTACAACTCAACAGTTCAAAGACCGAAGCCATCCTCATCGGCACACCACACCAGGTTCAATCATCCCCCATAACATGCATTACTTTCTCTGGTCAAGACATCCCACTCTCCTCTGTTGTAACAAATCTGGGCGTCAAAATGGATTCCCACCTCAACTATGAAGCCCACATCAAACACATCTGCAAAACATCTTTCTTCCACCTTAAAAACATCGCCAAACTCCGCCCCACCCTCTCTCTGCCTGATGCTGAAAAGCTGGTCCACGCCTTCGTCTCCTCCAGGTTGGACTATTGCAACGCACTCCTCATCAGGATTCCTAGCAAAAACCTCCAAAGGCTACAGTATATTCAGAACTGTGCTGCTAGGATCCTGATGAGGGTGCGTAAACATGACCACATCACACCCATTCTCCGTTCACTGCACTGGCTTCCCATCTCATACCGGACTGAATACAAGATTTCCCTGTTAACCCATCAATGCATCCACGGAAACGCCCCCCTTTACCTTAAGGAACTCCTCACACCCCAATCCTCTACCCGGTCCCTCCGTTCATCTAACTCTTACCTCCTCAAACCCCCTAAAACCAACCTGCGCACCATGGGTGACCGGGCCTTTTGTTCAGTCGCCCCCGAACTGTGGAACGCCCTCCCTAATCACCTGAGAGCGCCCCAGTCGGTGGACTCCTTCAAGAAAGGACTCAAGACTTTTCTTTTTAACAAAGCATTTTCTTAGCTGTTGTTTTCTCCTAGATGTTTTATGGCAGGATGCATTTGTCTTACCTTGTTTTTATGGCAGGATGCATTTGTCTTACTTTGTTTTTTTTTCTTTTTTGTTTGTTTTATTTCATCGTTTTAACTTTGATGCTTTTACGGTGTGATGCTTATGTCTTATTTTTAACCCCTGTAGCACTTTGAGATTCTTTGAATGTAAAGTGCGTTATAAATAAAATTCATTATTATTATTATTATGTCAGTTTGGTATTTTGGTAAAGTAATGGCTGTTTTTTTAACTCAATCACTGCTAAGCATTCCAGAAAAAGGGGGTTTGAGCTGTGCTAAGCTTGTTGACTGATGTCAATAAAAACAAAGGCCAATAAAAAACAAAGTCCTATAGCGACATATACATGCCATATAGCGTCTGAAAGAACACACTCGCTGCTTTCACAAGAAAAAAATGCATTTATACCACCTATCATTCAGGACTTATTGCCATTTGAATGTTAGAGAGACATGAGCAGTCTTGTAAAAATACATTGTGTATATGTGTGTGTGTATATATATATATATATATATATATATATATATATATATATATATATATATATATATATATATATATATATATATATATATATATATATATATATATATATATATATATGCTATACACTGAATGACAGCCCTATTTGTCCACTTTCAGGGGGAAAAAAATTACATTCATCCCATCTTCTGTTCGTCTCTAATTGCCATTTGAATTCAACTTGCGTTGTGTGCCAGCACCATATCATTTATGGAATAATAATTTTTCTGGCCTATATAATTATGTTGACAGTAATATATATAAAAAAACATACCATATGAAAGGGCACACCCTCCCCTCTCCTAAGAAAAAAAAAATACATATACATGTCGTCGTACAAAGGTGCATAAACGAATTTTGCAGTGTGTGTTGAATAACACTATAAACGGGAGTTTTTCAGATCCTGGCGATGAATTTCATGCAATATATCGATATATCGCATTATATCAAATATTGTGATATTTGTTATCAACGGCCTAATATCGATTCGTGATATGTATCATATCGTACTCACATCGTCCCAGCCCTACTTTAGAAACACATTGGTGAAGAGATTTCTTGGTAACGATTTAGTTCCCAAATGTTCAGATAATACCCTTTAGTTATCGGAGAAGTGGCGGCACTTTCTCATTTGGAGGCATGATATTTGAAGTCTCTGTGTCTACGAGGAAGTGAAATGCACATCTCACATGAGAATATCAGAGGTTATTGAAGAAGGATTTTAAGTATTTGTCCATCATGCGTACCCGTGTCGTATTGTCGTTGATTTTTGTTTCCCTTGATATTTTTATTCTTATTTTTTTTTATAATAGAGTACTTTAAATTTATCCTCACCAAGTGTCATGGGGTATTGCCATTGGAGCTGCTTGGCTATAGAATATAATGGTTGATCAGCACTAAGGATGGCAATCTGGCCAGTGTTCAGAAATTATGTGCCTTTCTGTGCTAGCTCCATTGCATGCTTTATGGAAGCAGATGCTGCTTTATCTGGAAATAAGGGGTACATTACAATCTCTGCACGAGGTTTCAGTGTGTCTTCATTCATAAGCTGTGAATTATAACCTGACCATGTAGTAACATCATCTCTACCTAGAGTGTCCTGATCGAGAACTTTTTTTTTTAACCAACGCTCATCCATATACGAGATCATGTGATGGTCGGACAGGACGGGTGCCACTTCTGGGTGCCAATAGATCTCCTCCATTGAGTTCTGCTGGCTTAACAATTGTATAAGAGTCTGGAAGTTTGCATACGGATGAATCATCACTGTCAACGTTTATGGGAGGACGCTCAACGACGACGTAGAGTGACGTAGGTCTACCTAAGAGGCATCGGTCATTACTATATTTCATAATGATAACCGCTGACGTAGACCTATTTCAACGGCACGAAAACTGTTAATCTACCAAGTTTTTTTTTTTTTTTTTTCTTTTTTTTTTCGAAGCTTTTTAAGACTTAGTAAGGAGGGGACAGCATGATCCTCACGTTTTCGAGCCCTTTTAACACGGGAACTACTACAGTAGCTTCTGCAGAGTCTGCGGTATTTTGCATTACTTAATGCAAGTTTTGACGCGATACCTGGACCATCATTCAATTGATCAATTGTGATATTTATGGATGAAGGTAGAGCATTCGCTGTTTTAATGAAATCTTTGAGATCCTTTTCTAGCGACAACATTCCTTCATTTCTGGGTGTTTGTATGGGGTCATCAGACTGAATTGGCAGAGACAGCATAAGGCCCAGTTGATGCGGCTGCGGGTACTATTACTATCAGATGTTGTGGTGGCCGTATTGTTTAATGGTCTCAAATAGGTGCATTGAAAAATGTATTACATGACTTTAAGGTTGAATTAGGCAGTAGAATGGCTCTACAAAGCTAAGCTCTTCTGTATGATTTTCACATCAGGAGAAGTCAGGACACACAACAGTAGCCTGGTGAGGGACCAAACTATTATTCTCTTCATTTTTACTTTTAAAATGAAATATATTTGTAAGATACAGCTTTACATTCATTCTGTAAAAATATGTGTATAATAAATAATAATAATATTTTGGTGTATAATTGCTATGTTGTTAATATGGAAATGAAAGTGCTCTAGATTTTAACTTGTTATCATTAATCTGATTGTTCTTGAATGTTTCTGATAGTGAAAAAAAAAAACTAAAATAGTTTGCCAATAGTATCAAAAGTAAAAGTATTTTTGCATGGCCGCCATCTTGGAAATATGCTAATTGGGTGTCCTGACACACCCAATCATTTTTTCCATTATACTTATAATTATCAAAAAACATGAATTAGACACCAAGTTTGGATCTGTAGCTCATCTTGTTCAAATGATAGATGTAAAAGCCATTACTGGTGGTGGCCATTTTGGATTGGCCGCTGTGGTGATCCCAAAGGTCTAGCCAAATCATTTAAGTACGCCCTGAGCTACACCTGTGCCAAATTTGGCGCTTTTAGACGAAAGTGCGCAAACACCCCCTAAAATCTCCCTAATGCACCTAACTACAGTGAATGTTTTGCTGTTTTTGTGTGTGCTGGATATCTCCATTTATGTTCATGCCTTCAATGTTTGGCCATTTGCCAATTGATGTATTTGTGCAATGTCATTAGATTACAGCAGGTTATGAATCAAAAAAGAAACCCACAAGCTCTCAACATGTTCCATCAGCATATACCCGTCTAGATCTATATGGTCTTAGGGTTCATTCACATTAGAAAATTACCTACAATAGAGGCAAGATGAAGTAAAGTTGTGTTGTGAAAAGACCACACCATTATTAATTTTATGGTTTAGTCAATCTTATCTTGGTAGGTAATGGCTCATTTTGAACATGAAACATGGAAAAAGAGTGGATTTACATTTTAGGAATCCAGTGTTGACTGTCATGTTGTTTCTTCTTCTAGACATTCTGCACATGGCAGTGTGTAAAGATGAAGTTTCACCTGAACAGGAGAGGAGCTACAGTCTGCTAAAGGCGGAACCAGGGCCTCCACAAATTAAACCCGAACAGGAGGAGCTTAGAGAGGAACAGGAGGAGCTACTTCAAAGACCAGAGGAACCTGCTGGGTCAACGTTGACATTACTAGCAGTGAAAAGCAAAGAGGAAAGTCATGAAGATGTATCAGCCCACTGCTTTGAAGTGGAAGTTGAACTTGAAACTGACACTGAAGTCACTGAAGACCGTGATGATTGGGAAGAGACAAGTGAAGACGATGAGGCAGTTTCCAAACCTTTCCAATGTAAACATTGTGACAAAAGGTTCAGAAACCTATGTAGTTTGAAGGTACACCTTCGTGTCCACACAGGAGAGAAACCGTTTCAATGTAAACATTGTGACCAGAGTTTCAGTCAGTTAATTACTTTGAAGAGACACCTTCTTGTCCACACAGGAGAGAAACCATTTCAATGTAAACATTGTGACAAGAGTTTCAGTAGATCAAGTAATTTGAAGACGCACCTTCGTGTCCACACAGGAGAGAAACCGTTTCAATGTAAACATTGTGACCAGAGTTTCAGTCAATCGAGTCATTTGAAGACGCACCTTCTTGTCCACACAGGAGAGAAACCATTTCAATGTAAACATTGTGACAAGACTTTCAGTAGTTCACGTAATTTGAAGAGACACCAGATTGTCCATACTGCAGGGAAACCTTTCCAATGTAAACATTGTGACCAGAGTTTCAGTCAGTTAATTACTTTGAAGAGACACCTTCGTGTCCACACAGGAGAGAAACCGTTTCAATGTAAACATCGTGACAAGAGTTTCAGTATATCAAGTAATTTGAAGAGACACCAGATTGTCCATACTGCAGAGAAACCTTTCCAATGTAAACATTGTGACCAGAGTTTCAGTCAGTTAATTACTTTGAAGAGACACCTTCGGGTCCACACAGGAGAGAAGCCGTTTCAATGTAAACATTGTGACAAGAGTTTCAGTATATCAAGTAATTTGAAGACGCACCTTCGTGTCCACACAGGAGAGAAACCGTTTCAATGTAAACATTGTGACAAGAGTTTCAGTATATCAAGTAATTTGAAGGCGCACCTTCGTGTCCACACAGGAGAGAAACCGTTTCAATGTAAACATTGTGACCAGAGTTTCAGTAAATCAAATAATTTGAAGATACACCTTCGTGTCCACACAGGGGAGAAACCTTTCCAATGTAAACATTGTGACAAGACTTTCAGTAATTCACTTAATTTGAAGAGACACCAGAATGTCCATACTGCAGAGAAACCTTTCCAATGTAAACATTGTGACCAGAGTTTCGGTCAGATAAGTACTTTGCAGGGTCACCTTCGTGTCCACACAGGAGAGAAACCTTTCCAATGTAAACATTGTGACCAGAGTTTCAGTCAGTTAAGTACTTTGAAGACACACCTTCATGTCCATACTGCAGAGAAACCTTTCCAATGTACACATTGTAACCAGAGTTTCAGTCGTTCAAGTACTTTGAAGAGACACCTTCGGGTCCACACCAGAGAAAAACCTTTCCAGTGTAAACATTGTGACCAGAGTTTCAGTCGGTCAAGTACTTTGAAGACACACCTTCGTGTCCACACAGGAGAGAAACCTTTCCAATGTAAACATTGTGACCAGAGTTTCAGTCGGTCAAGTACTTTGAAGACACACCTTCGTGTCCACACAGGAGAGAAACCTTTCCAATGTAAACATTGTGACAAGGGTTTCCGTCAATCATTTAGTTTGAAGAGACACCAGAGTGTCCACACTACAGAGAAAGCTTTTTTTTAATTACTTATTCGCAGAGAAGTACAAGTGCAGAGGATGGAACCTGTAAAAATTGGTCATTTTGTGCAAAGTTTCTGAAATTTCAAATGATATTGGCCCGCCCCCTAGTGTTTTTTTTTTTTTGCACAGGATCCAAATTTCAAAAATCGTGGAAACCCAGCTCTCTTTACCCAAATGAAAATTCATTCTGAATGGGATATTCTATTCTGAACAAAGTGTTTACATGGCTAATTCTATTCTAATGACTGGAATAGACATCTTCATTCCCAGTTAATTTCGTGCATGTAAACTAGGTCATAGTGTTGTTGCTTTGGCAATGATGTATTGTTGGTTTATTGCATGTAGCCTATTGATTGTATTTGTATTACTGTGCCGTTGTATGTATGTATGAAGAGTTTTAGTCAGCCAAGTAATTTAAAGACATACCTTTGTGTCCACACCAGAGAAAAACCTTTCCAGAGTAAACATTGTGACGAGTTTCAGTACTGGAAGTAATTTGAAGAGACACCAAAGTTTCCATACAGAAGAGAAACCCATTTTTAATCAGTTATTCGCAGAGGAGTACAAGCGCAGAGGATGGAACCTGTAAAAAAATGGTCATTTTGTGCAAAGTTTCTGAATTTTGGTATGGTTTTGGATATGGGTATAAGGTTTTCAAAAACACTGCAAACGATATGGGCCCGCCCCCTCAGTAAGCTATTTTTGAACACCTTATGTAGTATATTATTTTGCATACCCAATAGTAAGAGAATCCATTGAAAAATCCCTTCTACCATATATTTTGAGTTTCAAATATTTATGTGTTGACTTTTGGAATCTGTGCAAACAACCACTAGGGGACAGGTCCATATCGTTTGCAGTGGTTCTTGAAAACCTCATACCCATACCTAACACAATACTAAAATGCAGAAGCTTTGCACAAACCTTTTAAGAGAAGTGTCATCCCTGCTACAAGACAATCCCATGGCCAGCAGTTGGCCCACGTAGAGCTGACTGCAATGTGGAAGCTTAAAGGCCAGCACCCTTGGATTAGTCAAAATCTTAAAATTAACTTAATCGTGATTCATCACCATTCGAACTATGTCCAAAATATGCCTGCTATCCCTTACAGGATTTGAAGGGGGGGGGGGGGGGGGGGGGGTGTTGGGGAACAAACTTTGTTCACTTCATCGGGCCTTCTGTGGAAAATGGGGACAACCGGGAGTTATGGAATGTTTTGGTGTCCATGAACTGGGTGAGTGTTTCCTGCCCCCTCAATATCGCAACTCTTGTGACTACATTGTTATGGGGCAGGAGGCGGCTTTAAAAAGATTCACAACGTAGTGGGCTTGTGTTTAATACCGGGTCTGTTGTCTCGCTAACAAACAAAAGGATATCAATCGTCAAGTTATGCTCAGCAAAGCGGCCTAAAATAAGCACTGCAGGCTGAGATGCAATAAAAGTCGCACACCCGCGATGGAGAGTTTGGTAACTTACTTGTGGAGGAAAAGTAGGCTACCATGTGCAGCCTCACTCACAGTTATTTGGCTCCATATAATTATGTGAATCAAAGTTTTCCCAAATGAAGATCAAGATAATCAAGTCGAAATATCGTTCCACGTTGACCATTTGGAGGCCTGCTTAAGACTAGCTGTCAGGCGTGATGGTCCGGATTTTGCAGCGCTGATGACTGATCGCCTGTCTGTCTGTCTGTCTCTCTCCTTCTCTGTGTGTGTGCGGGCGTGTGTGAGCATGCACGAGCGCTGATGAATAGCGCTGCTATTTAGTTTTAGCATACTTATAAATGCAATATTTAAAGAAGTTACATATACATTATGTATATGTAATTTCGCTTTGCTTTCTGTGAACCCAAACAGTGCCATATGATATTGATTAGTGGCAATGGTCCATGGATCATTGAAGGTGTGCTCTTTAGTTGAGCAGGCTATGTTTTTTGTGTGATATTTTTATTTGTGTGTCATATGCTAACAAAGAGTGTCTCTTTTATGCATGTGGGGTACTGAAAGGATAAATAAATGGTATGCATTGATTATGTACTGTGTATATACTGTATACTGCATACATACATATATATATATATATATATATATATATATATATATATATATATATATATATATATATATATATATATATATATATATATATATATTTTTTATTATTATTATTATTTTTATTATTTTTTTTATATTTTCAGCAATCAGGTTATTTTTGGGTTGGTATATGACCTTGAGTTGGCAATTTGCAAAAAAAAAAGTGTGGGCATCCCTGATATATGGGCATGTTGTTTTAAAGATGGAATGCCATGATTTTTTCTAGCCTAAAACATGATCTTCAGGTATTAATGTTATATGAAAAGTAAGATTTTTTTTCCCAAAAAAGTGTACAGTATTTGTTTATGATTCCACTCTACCAGTTCATTAACCCACCCCCTGCTGTCCACGTGGACTCGTGATCTTCTCTGTCCGTCCCCCCCGCCAATCACGACGATCAGCCCAATCACGACGATAACCATTTCCCCCATTATACATTAGATTAAACCCTTGTGCATCCACCCTGTGGATATCAAACGTCTACATCAAAGGACAACACCACAGCAGACGATCACAGCACACCATGCACAGACAGAGTAGCCAATTGTATCTAAAAATCAACTGAAAAATATAACTTGCTGTGCCCACCGCATGGCAGCAGCAGCAGAGAGAGAGAGAGAGAGAGAGAGAGAGAGAGAGAGAGAGAGCAGACGGCTGCGCACACACGCACACACACACACACACACACACACACACACACACACACACCAGTAGTCCAGGGACCACCAGTGGTCCCTGAGAGCATGAGGTCCATTTGGTTTCATTTTTCTGATCTCAAGAGTTACAGACCCATAAGGGTCCGTTTGGTTACAAAGGATCCATCATTTAGCTGGATCTAACTAGCTCAAACAATCAGTGCCGCCATTACAAAAAAAAACAAAAAAAAAAACAGCAACCAAGGCTTTTTTTAAACCTTACCTTGTCTCCAAATAACAGGTCAACCACCAAAGATCAGGGAAAAGATCGCTATTAGATCCAAAAGTCAATAAATCCAAGCTCCTTCAGTGTACAGATCCATAAGGCTCCCTCTACTACACTCTCTCGTCTCTCTGTTTGTTGTGTGGTTGCTATGGAAACCCGTAGCTGACACATGTGGCTCTCCTGCCACGTGGCAGGGAGAGCCACGTGGGTGAGGATGAGAACCCTGTAGACTCAACTACATGCAACACATGCTCTCTCTCTCTCTCTCTCTCTCTCTCTCTCTCCCTCTCTCTCTTCCTACAGTGTTGCCAGGTTGTCGGAGAGAAATAAGTAACCAGGTCTCAAAATAATACTACTTTACACATGAAATAGTTCAAATCCATCAGGCATTGAACATGGCAGTTCTTCAAGCTCGTTGTGATGTGTTGTGGAAGTAAATGAAAAAAAAGTTGTTTGAGGTTGGCATGATTTTATTTATAATATTATTTTGATGTATTTATATGGTTATGGGTATTGTATAGTACATTTTGGTATGGTGCCGTTCAAGTTTAGTACAGTACATCACAGTGTGTGATGTGGATGTGAGTGTGGTATATTTCCCTAACTGTGCTATATCATAAACTGATTTCTGCAAGAAAATGCAGCCACAGAACATCATCTGTGGGGACTACATGAACATGCCATATCTCTAATGAAAGGTTATGATGTCCTCTTGAATACAAAAGAAAAAGCGAGTTTCTAGCATGTACCATTTTGGAGTTATCAGTGATCAAAAACAGATTGATGTCACATAATTCAGTCACTATTGAGTAACAATGCTGCTTTCCAAGGCTGATATTTACATAACGGTAGATGCTATTTTATTATTTATTTTTTTTAGATTCAAGCAGGCATCATGAGGTTTAATTTGATATATGGCATGGATGTGTAGCAGTAATATTACCTAATGTTAAATGCTAAATAAAACTTTGAATTGAGTTATTGAAAATGGCCTCTGGCCTGCTGCATCATCTGCCATTATAACGCACTGTATTCAATTGCTAATATCTACAAAACAGAACATGTTATCAACTCACATTTTTTTTTCCATGAAAGCAAAGAGATGGAGGATTTTTTAAGGTATTCCGTGTCTCGAACGGCCCACCATAGATTTTTCCATAATTGTCTAAAAGTCAGGTATTTCTGGCAGTGACACTTACTGTCCCCCTTTCTTGCAGCAGCGGGTGGGTTAAGTATGCCTGGTTTGCCTGGTGGGTAGTGATGGGTGGAGATCCACCTGAACTGAAGACACACCCACAGCTTTAGTTGCATGATAAAGGGGGAGGAGTTAGGGGAGGGGCTGAGTACCTGATGTCACTATATTGACGATTTTTTTCATTGGCACGTTTGCCTGGAAAGGTTTAGCCCCCAGGGAGAAAGCCTAAATACAAAGGGAAGACATCATTGCACATAAAAAACACACCAAGGGGTGTATTTACATACTGTCACCTCTTAAACATGTACAAAATTGGAAAAAAAAAAATAGAGAAATCACTGCACCACCTCTTTAAGATACACAAAATGGCGTTACACAAAAGGCGTAGTAGGTCCTTATTATTGTCCGTCAGGCACCAATAGACGGCCACCTATATTTCTGGATGAGGACCCATAAAACAACAGCAGCCATTAGCAAGTTAGCTAGCTGCAGAGGAGAGTTTAAAAGTTGAAAGAAACTTCAAACTAACTAAAACTTCAAACTAACTAAAATAATAATAATAATGCTCACAGAGCCAAAACTGCTAGTAATTCCTGTCCTTTTTGCGAAGGCTGTGCTGTCTGGGGAGAAGTGGCCAGGCCTGGGGTGGTGGGGGCGGCTCCAATTGGAGTTGGAGACGGGCGCTACGTAACGCCCGCTGACTGGAGCCCAAGTCGTATGGCTGCCTGTAGCATTCATTTCCGACTGTTTTTTGCTCCAGTATGGACAGTTTGGATCTCACAGGAGCCAAGGAGCTGTTGGACTTCCCCGGTTTTAACGGTGGAGACTTGGGACTGGATAGTGGTTTCTATGTTGCTCAGAAGAAGAAAACTGTTGCTGGTGGCGAGTGGCTGGGGAGCTGCGGGAGGCGGGGGTCCCCCATGTTTGCCACAAGTGACCAATGACCAGGCAGCTGGAGTAGAGCTGAGCGGACCTCCTTCACCGGTCTCCCCGGCTGGGGCACCTCTGAAGGTCCGGCACGGTGTCGTCCAGCTCTCTTGGTTGAATCCAGCTGCGTTGAGTGGGCGGCGAGCATTGGGCTTGAAGTACAGTACATGTCGCTCTGTGCCCCTTCATATCCAGCTGGAAAGATGACAAATTATTGTCATTCTGCTTTATCTTAGGATTGTAAGGATCACTGAATAAACTATGATTAGGTGGGGAAACACCCATGATAACAGTGATTAGTTGCCAATCTGATTCATCGATTCATCGTAGCATCCCCAATCCAAACAATTAATGATATAGAAATAAATCAATGGATAAAGTAATGCATGCTGTCTTCTTAGTGCATTCAGACTTGTCTGCTTGGAGGCTCTACTGCGGGGACAGGTAGACCACATGACATTACACTAAAAAGTAGGGGTGCAGGTTTATGAAATTTAGTCCGATATTCTGTTATTTGCAGCATCTTATCGGCCAATACCTGCAAACTCCAAATCTTACAGATGACCACAATGTAAACAGGTGCAGGGGCTTGGCCCAAAGACTGTTTATAAACCATATAACCAATCAATCCATAAATACTCTTCCTGGGTCTGTTGTCACTATGTAGACTAAAGAATGAGATCTTGGGTAGAGTTGGCCAAACCAGGTCATTTTAATAGTAGTAGATTTCACCTCTGGTTAGATGTACTGTAGGTGTGATGCTGGGATGGTTCTGGGCTCTTCTGGCAACTTCACCATCACCACTGTAAAACACACACACTTTATTTCAAATCAGTTTACATTCTCTGTGAATGAAACAAGTGCTTTGATTGGTCAGGAAAAGAATGCACAAAAGGAAACGGCAATCCGAGCACTCCAAAGGAAAAAAAAAGCTAAGGAGAGAGTGAATAAAAACAGGTACTTTAGTAAATAAAATGGTACAACATGTTTTGACTCTTCATCAGGGCTCGTTTGTAAAACACTATCCCTGATAAAGATTTGGTGGAGCCGAGTCCTACCTGGCATGCATTCCTGTATAGGAAAAGGATGTACGCTGAATGGTATGCCTCTAAACTTGAGGTCTGGTGGTCGGTGGACAGAAGTGAAATGTCCTTCATGATCATCGTTCCGTGGAGAATCTTCTCCAACCCAACCGAGCTAGCAGAGTCTGATGCTCATGTGCACACACACCGCTCTCAAAGGGCACCTACAGATGGCTGCAATTCTTAACTGGCCTCTGTAAAACAAAAATGTATATAAAATCCCCCCCACCCACCCCGCCTCTCCTCTTTGTACATTTCTCTTTTCCCTTTTTTACATCCACTATGATTTTGCCTCCATGATCTGCTGCTTCTGATTTTACTGAAGTAGTTGTTTTGTATGTATGGTATTTGAATGCCTCAATGAAATGAACAAGTTGGCCACTATTGTAAACAAGTGTATGCTTAACTAGTGTGTCCAATCAGCTTTTTCAGATTTGATGCAGTTGTACTTGAATTGTACTGTAATTCTCCAAGCTGTTATCAGTTTTGTAGCAGTGTGTACTTGACTTGTACTGTAACTCATCTCTGTTAATAAAAAAAATCATTCATTCAAAAATTCATTCACACACACGCGCGCACACACACACACATGAATGCCATTTTACGTTTAGAATGAAATAATTACAGTACATTCAGGAATGAATTACAACGTACGTTGTAAATGATAACTTGGTTCCAGCCACACTTTTGTTCTTCCATCCTCATCCAGTGGACCATGGGGACACGATGGCATCAGTTGGATTGGGAGGTCTGTGTGTTGGTTTTGTAGGTGGTAGAGGACAAGCTGCCACTTGGCCAAAATCATGTGCCTGTCCTCTTCTGTGCTCGAGGCAGCAGACCAATACAGGTGGTTGATAATGGACTTGCGCCAAAGCCCAGCATCCACACTTTCCTTCTTGGAGGCCAGCAGGTCTATCTGTTTGGCAATGCCTGCCCATATAGTATATACATAGGTCTATGTCTATAGTCTATATTAGAGACATGATTGTTATGTTGCAATTAATGACAATATTAGTTTTAGAAAAATGTAATGTGTTGCTTTACCAATTTGAAATAAATACAAAATAGCACAAGTACTGTAAATACACATTAGATCATACCTTTGGCAATATGCCATATGTCAAAGCGATGGTTGGCTCCAATCCAGGACTCCCGGACCCACTTCGCTACCTGCCGATTTCGGTCTGTGATGAGTGTTCCCACCTTCAACCCAGCACCGTCGAGGAACACCTTGGTCCTTTGAAATCCGGCCAGTTCACACCACGAAGAATTCTTGACCTCATTACTCTAGGATGGAGAACAAACAACGAAACGGAACAAAACACACTAATTACATGCCGACTGTAAAGGAGAAACCACGTGGATCAGCCACTAGAGATCATTGAGCAATTTGAAAATAACATAATAACAATATGTTACAAACCCATATGTCTAGGGGTAATCAGGGGATGCAACATATAAAAGGAGAAACGGTAAACCAGGATCGAATGGTATAATGCGAATATTTATTATAATAGTTAATTGAGAATAAAGAATATTTACAATAAACGGCTCTTTGAACTAGAAAATAAAGACAATTGTGACGGTTCCCTGGGTATTATAGTATTGATATTATAGTATTTATTGTATTTTGTATTGGGCTTTAATATATTATATAATATTATAGTAACAGGTATAATAATGGTCTGGTGTATAGTATATTGTTTATAGTTTGGGTTTAGGGTTGTTTGCTTGTTTTGAGTTCCTTTCTTTGCTTTGCCCTAATCCGTCCCCTTTTTCTTTTTGCCCCACAGGACTGGGGAGCAGAGCTCCAATCAGGCCATCATGCAAATTAATGAGCCAATTGGCAAAGTGTGGCCACCTGGGCCCGGCGGCCACACCCACCCTTTAAAAGCCTCTCCTCAGTCCTGTCCCCAGTTCTCTTCTGTTTGCAGCTCCTCTTTTGTTCTCCTCCTCCATGCCTTATTTTGTTTGATACGTCCAACATGCACACACATACTCCACACACGCACTACACTACTGACTTACTGACTTTCACACCTCATCTTTGTTTTTGATTGCTTTATTCACATTTTTTGATTCATTATCTAATTCTTTAATAAATTTAAGTTAATTTTGGATACTGTGTCTCCCCTGATTTTTGTTGTGTTCTGGCACCCCTAGGCCAGTACGTAACACAATAATCAGAACACAAAATGGAACTCAAAATAATGGTTCCTTCCCGAAGGGAACTTAACTTAGCACAGAAGTATTCAGTAATGCTTAAAGGCAACACAAGATTGAAACGTAGCAACGGTGGCTGGGGGAAAGACCCTGGAAGATGTTTCCCGCTGGCTGTCAGGAGGACACTGGACTATGAAGCCTCGGGAGCTACGGCCGTGAGCTCCCACACGTGACCGTTGGCCAATGGGGAGGCTGATCAGACCTCCACGGTCATGGCCACGGTCAGCCCGCCCACCAGACAGCTGATTGTAGTTGGCGATCAGCCAAGCCTCATCCCTGCAGTGATGAGTCAGTCTAATACAAAGCCTATGCCGCTATAGATAGATATACATGTATATATATACTAGAAGATATCAACAATAATTCTATATATTTATATACACTCTATATCATCTTAATAATTAACCTTAGCACCATATAAATATATATATAATATTAGACAATAAGTGTGTATATATATATATATATATATATATATATATATATATATATATATATATATATATATATATATATATATATATATATATAGTACAGAATAATACTCATAACTCAAAACTCATATACTTAATCATACCAAATAATAAATAATACACGACCACTGTCGTGACAAGAAGATACCTGGACAATTTCGACGTGCAGAATTTTGTTTTGTTGATTCTCTGCTCGATGAAGCTGACTGTTCCAAACTTTGCCGAGTGTCCAGGGCTGTCACTCCTTCCATCCCCTGACAACACCAGTGGTCCAGGCATGTCTTTGAGGGAGCTGATGATGGTGCTTTGCTCATCCTTCCAGAGTTTTACAATGGCTGGTTGAAGGTGTGCTTTCTGGTGTGAAAAGAAAGTCTTACGATGGATTGTCGCCAGTCCCATAATCTGGAGCATGCAGAGGGCTTTGGTCGGCAAGCTTCCTGTAACCAGAATGGCAGCAGAAAGCAGCAAATTCCCAGCAGCAATCTTCCCGATCTTTGGCTGGCTGTTCCACTGCCTCACATGGCCGCACTATGTGCAAGACTGGGTTATGTAGACCGCTGTGCCATTCACTCTGAGTTGTCCTGGTGTCTTCTCATAACACAGCTCACATTTCTCAAAGATGGTCAATAGCTGTGACTCAAATACAATGTATTTATTGTCCTTCACAGGACCGGGCCACGTGGTTGCAGGCTCCCTGGAAAGGTCGCACGAGAAGTCGGCCCGCCGCGAAGTCGGCCCGAATCGTGTGGAGAGGTCGGGCCGCGGCTGTGGAGAGGTCGGGCCGCGGCTGTGGAGAGGTCGGGCCGGGAGAGTGGAGAGGTCGGGCCGCGGCTGTGGAGAGGTCGGGCCGGGGGAGTGGAGAGGTCGGCCCATGTCTGTGGAATAGTTAGTTACTTAGTGAGCTAGTGTCAGCTGTTTTAGGCCCTTGTATATCATTATCCTTATTATTGTGCACTTTTTAAGGCTACAACAGAATGTAGAAGATTAATTGTCATGTTGATCTAGTGAATTGACTGCTTTGTTTCCCTGGTCCAGCAAAAGTGATGTGATTGACTGATAATTGCTGAGGGTATGTTCACACTTGGACCCGAGGTGAAATTGCTTGCTAATGGCTTCAATAACTTTAAAGTAAAATTAACTCCAGACAATTCTGACATGATCAACTCTATGAAATAACTCCAACACTGAAGCCAATTTAACTCTAAAGGTGTTGAAATACACTTTGGGAGTTGAAATCAATTCTGAAATATGTAACCCTGAAATTTTAACTCTCCAATTTTTGCTGTGTACTGTTTCCCACAATTGGGAAATAAAAATTACGTAATTCAGATGTTTAAGTATAATGTAACATTATACTTGGGAGCTCAAAGTGTATAAAAGTGATTATTACATTATTCTTGTCTAAGGTTCCGTTTCCTTTCCTCAACCCTAGTCCCGCTGCAGTTTGGAAGAACACATCCACAATGTTTCAAACTGTTTTAAATATGTGTTATTGTCTAATTACTTTAACTCTGGTAAAGAGTGAAATATGTATTTATTCAACTCTGGGAGTTCAGGCATGTGTCAACCTGTTAGCCATTGCTATAGTCAAAACAAACATTTTGTATCCTAAAGCATAGAATGTATCCTTTTAGCCACATTACTGCAATCTGAAGCATAGATTTACATGAATTACTTCAATAACTTTAAAGTACTCTGGTAAAGAGTGAAATATGTATTTATTCAACTCTGGTAAAGATAAAACATTTAATTATTCAACTCTAGTTGAGAGTAAACCAGTATTATTGAACATGCATATGTCTTGATAATGGTTGATATGCAGTGATAATGGTGCCTATACATGTCTATTGTCATGACTTGATAATGGTTGATATGCAGTGATAATGGTGCCTATATACATGTCTATTGTCACAACAGCAAGACATATCAAGCATAAAAGACTTGATGATGGTTGGTATATGGCCTGATAATGGTTGATATGCAGTGATAATGGTGCCTATGCATGTCTATGATATGCAGTGATAAAGGTGCCTATGCATGTCTAATGGGCCGACTTCTCCACACCCCCTGGCCGACTTCTCCACACCACCTAGCCGACTTCTCCACACCACCTAGCCGACTTCTCCACACCACCTAGCCGACTTCTCCACACCACCTAGCCGAGATCTCCGCAGTTTTGCTCGGTCCGAGTTCGCGGCGGCCCGAGATCTCCTGTCCCCCCCTGGAAAATAAATGTTGGCTTTGTTCGCGGTGTGAATGGGGGTTCAATTTTGGAACATGGGCAACGTCACAAGGTCTGCTGGACTGCTCAGCTCTATGAACTACATATGCTAAACTTCACAAAGTATAAAAGCCAAATGATGAGTCTCCAGAGGGCTATTTAGAGCTATGAGTTGAATGATGAATCATTGTATTGGAGAATACATTTTGAGGTGGCTTGAACATCACCACACCACATGACGTGTGATTCCTTTTGTATTGCAATCAAACATATACCCGTAGCTGACTGTGTAACACCCGAGAAGTGAAAATGCACAACTCTAGCCTAGAACGGTTTAGTGTAAATGTAGCATAAATGTAGCACCAAACAAATTGGCCACTGACCGAGTTACAGATGTCATCTCGTCGTCCTCTTCATGCTCGGATGGGAGATAATCTTCATCGTCCTCTTCCATCCATTCCTCCTCCTCCTCCTCCTCCTCCTCATCCACCTCCATGATCTCTTGCTTGTCACACAGGCGTTCACACTGTAGCCCAACATCTACCATTTTAGGTGACCACTGAAGACCTGTAAAATTTTACAGTTTTGACTGACTGATTGCAGGATCGTTTGCAGAATTACAGTACATTTCAAGTCTAACTCAATACAAAAGACTGTTGACTGTTATATACATGTATAGTTATATGTTCCCTTTTAATGGGAATCTTCAATCTAAAGTGTTTTACCTAGATTGAACATTACGTCCACACATTGATGACACAGGCAGCCATGCAAGGCACATGAGAAATAAGTTTGAACAAGGTCAGTGCCTTGTTCAAAAACACCTCAACACTAACTTTGTGGAATCCAGGATTAAACTGGAAAACACACGGTTCCCATCAGAATGTTCTATGGTACGCTCAACCCTTCATCCAACGCTGTCATGTTATTGAGCTATGGCACAGATTAATAATAATACTTTGTATGACATAACTAATTCAATTTACGATACTCACCAATGGACACAGGTGGAGTAGCTATCCCTGAGCACTGTGTTCCTTTAGTTACCGGAAGTTGAGCCAAGGATTTTGGTTCAGGCTCAGGCTGCCTTGGAGTTGCGGAAAAAGAGGAGGATGAAGATGAAGGACTCTCTGACCTTTGAGTGACAGGGGCTGCCGGGCACTTAAACAAAGCAGGGAATAAAACCATTACAAAATGCAGTGCCAATATAATAAGTATAGTAGTAAGTTTCTCAAATAGTCAGCTAGTGATATTAATAACACTCAATGTCTCCATATTGATATATTAGCCCAGCGGTATTCAACCTTTTTGATACCAGGGCCCACTATTTATTCAAAATGTGAGTCACGGACCACCATTTGATGACATTTTAGGGAAGGAGGTTCTTGTCCAAGATCCTGTGGTACATGGCCACATCCATCGGCCACAGTTGTCCTGTATACCGTTAGCAGAGAAACAGCCCCACAGCCCCATTTTTCCACCTCCATGCTTGACTGTGGGGATGGTGTTGTTGGGTTTGTATTCAGCATTTCTCTCCCTCCAAACACGATGAGTCAAATGTATGCCAAAGAGTTCAATTTTGGTCTCTTTTGACCACATCACCTTCCCCACAGCCTGGTCTGAATAGTTTAGGTGTTCATTGGCAAACTTTAGACAGGCCTCTATGTGCTTTCTTGAGCAGAGGGACCTTGCGAGCACTGCAGGATTTCAATCCGTTACGGTGTAGTGTGTTACCAATGGTTTTCTTGGTGATTGAGGTCCCAGTTGCCTTCAAATCATTAACAACACCATCCCCGTCGTCAGGCATGGAGGTGGAAACATTATGATTTGGGGCTGTTTCCCTGCTGAGGGTACAGGGCAATTTCACCGCATTGTGTGGCCGATGGATGGAGCCATGTACTGCAACATCTTGGACAAGAACCTCCTTCCCTCAGCCAGAGCACTAAAATGGGTCTTGAAGAAGCACATTAAGGTCATGGAGTGGCCTAGCCAATCTCCAGACCTTAATCCTATAGATCTATGGAGGGAGCTTGAGCTTCGAGTTGTCCAGCAACAGCCTCGAAACCTTCAGGATTTGGAGAGAATATCTAAACAGGAGGGGGCCAAAATCCCTCCTGAGATGTGCGCAATCTTGGTGACCCAACTACAAAAAACGTCTGACTTCTGTGCTTGCCAACGGTTTCTCCACCAAGTACTAAGTCAGGTTGTGCTTCGGGATCAAATACTTATTTCACCAGATCTAATGCAATTTAATTTATAACCTTTAAATATTATTATTATTAAATAATAAATATTCTTACATTGATTTGAAAAGTCAGTATACCAGGTCAGTCTGGTAGAATGTGCGGCTTGGCATTGTCCTGGTAAGATAATCATGAACATGGTTTTGTGCAAATATTTGCGACTGTGTTCATGTTTATTTGCACAAAAACATGTCTTGCATCTGTAGTGTATTAAACTGAATCTAGGATTTGTAAGTCATTTTATTTTTCATATACATTTATGCCATGATTTTGCAACCCCGTTTTTTCACCAAGTGCCAATTCCTAATGTGATCTTGGGCTCTACATACCCTCCACCAACCTGAGGAGGCAGTGGACAAGCTTTATGCTTCCTTCCTTCAAGGAGTCCAAGCTGCCTTCTCTAGCGTGTGGAAGGAACACGTTATTCCAACAAGTTCATCAGGTGCCCCGGCTGGCCAGGGGGAGGCAGTTTAGAGCCCAGGATTACAGCATGTTTTTGTGAGGGTATCTACCCTAGGGGACACGGGGAGAACATGCAAACAAAAGGCCCTTTTGCCAACCCCGCCTCAGGCATGGGCACTGATGACGCGGAGGAAGAGACACGCCGCCAACACCAACAGCAGCACCCCTAGCAGGAATCAAACTCAGGACCTTCAAGTTGTGAGGCAACAGTACTAACCACTGTTCCACCGTGCCCCCATAAGTCATTGTATTGCATTTTTATTTTCATTTTTCAGAACGTCCCAACTTTTTTATAATTGGGGTTGTGATCTGATATTTATAATTACTTTGAAATGAACTGTGTATTATAAATTAATAACTTCACAGTCAATGAAATGTTGGAGCATGCCCCAACGATTAAAGTTTTTTATTGTTTTAAATTCCAAAATAGTAATAATACTAATATTATATTTAAAGGTCTACATTGGCCCTTAATGATTTGATAACTAAATAATTAGAAAAATATATATTTGAATTCAACAGGCTGTCAAACAGTCAAACAATTCAGCAGTCTTTTTTTATTGTATTCTTCACCCTTTACAATGGTCTGCATTTTTTTTGTTGTTTGACGCACACTGCTTCTTATTGAAATGTGCAAATAAAGATGCTTTTACTCTAGTGGGTGCTGTAAAATCATTACTTCATTGTCTAAAGTCCATTCATGAATCAAAATGTATTATTATGACAATGAATCAATCCTGTTTATTGAAGAGTACATTTGCATTTTTAGATTTTTTAATTTGTGTTATTATTATTATTATTATTATTATTATTATTATTATTATTATTATTATTATTATTATTATTATTATTATTATTATTTTATTCATAAGAGCTTTACGCACAACAACAGCTCTGTTCTGTAACCAAACAGAACTGTTGTTGTGGGTAAAGAACAGAACTTCTGTTCAAGAATGTTGTAAAAATAAGCTACTGTGAGTTGCGGGAGGATCGAGGATCTAGTGTGAAAATACATAGCCTACAGCGGGAAGCAGGTTTGATGAAAACTTCCACATGGATTTACTAACACCATTTATTCATTAAGGTTAGGTTTATCAATCCAGGATCCTGGCCATGAAACTTATGATCATAAAACTGATCCTTGATTGATAAACCTATAAATAAATGGTGTTTAAACCCCTGTGGGGGAGTTTTCATCAAACCTGCTTTCCGCTGTATTCCACTGTACCATGGCTCCACCTAGTGACCGTCAATGGTCAGTGCACCATGCACGCTCCAGATCCGTCTAGTAGAAAATTGCGACATTGGGGGGCCAGAGACATCCTGCGGGACAAGTTGGAGTTGGAAATACATTGTTTTCAAATAAGAGCTATTTTAGTCATGATGTGCGCAAGATGCCAACTTACTAGAGTCTGATGTTTATGTTGTACGGTTACAGAAAATGCTATGTTGCATCCGTCATGCATGCCTGCCTACTTCCAGTCCAGGACTTGTCCCTGTTGTCTCCATTTTCTATAGAGGAGGAGTCTTTGGACTGTCCTTATGAAGCGAACTGAGTTTGCGTACCTCTGTCTATACTCTAGGCTCTATTAGGGCTAGTGCGCAGGAGCGGAACCCTTACAACATTCCGCAAATCCACACATGTTGTGTGCATTCACTGTCAGCAGCGAGCAGCGTGGTCTGAAAACACTATAAAAGTAGAAATTAAAACAGCGTCGTCGTTAAGCAGCTCAATCCTGAAACACAGCAGGTAGGACGAACTGATTCACCTTGTATTTCTTTCACGTCTGCTTGTTTGTTATAAATGTGATAGCAGTATGGTAAGTAGGCTTATTGCTGCACGTCGCCAACAAGGAATAACTTTCTACCTTCACTGTGCAGAGGAACGTAGGTTCCACACATAGATATATATCTATGGGTCTACACACCAAAGCCAGTGCAGCATGGCGGTATCAGAGCCTTATAGTAGGAAGAGTTGAGTCATTACGGGGGTACAGGCTCAGACCAGAGCCTTGTAGTAGGAAGAGTTGAGTCATTACGGGGTACAGGCTCAGACCAGAGCCTTGTAGTAGGAAGAGTTGCGCCATTATGGGGGTACAGGCGCAGACACGTGACCTCATGGAAAAGCATGTGTGTAACTGGCGTTTGGAATATATTATTTTGCATGAGGTAGCCGCAAATATTGACGATTTTAGGTATATTCAACATGGCAATTGTTTTAATCATCTTTGTAATGTGTATGATGTGCTATTATTAAAATGATATTATAATATAAAGGGATATAAGGGACTATATAAAGGGACAGAATCACAAACACCTCTCTACGAGAGTCCAATGTCTTGGGCTGTGTGTGTGTGTGTGTGTGTGTGTGTGTGTGTGTGTGTGTGTGTGTGTGTGTGTGTGTGTGTGTGTGTGTGTCTCCCCCTCTCTCTTATCTCTGCCGCTCTCTCTAGTCTCTCTCCCTCTCCCCCCTCTCTCTCTTTCTCCTCCCTCCCTCTCCATGTCTCTTTCTCTCTGTGCGTGGCATACACACAGAGTAATGGCTAGTACACACTGCGCGATTTTTAGCCCGATTTAGCCCCGATTTTGGACTCACGACAAAATTCTTCTGTCGGGGCCGATTTTTCAACTCCCGACAGTTTGACGGCCGTCTTTTCGTCTTGTAGTGTGACAGCTCAAAAAGACAAAAAATCGGCCTGATTCTGCCGTCGGGACCCCCCCGACAAAACATCGGCAATATTAAACATTTTTGATTTTTGCGACATTTCCTCGTCCAGTGTGACATAGTTTCTGACAAGCCCCCGACGCTTGCACTGTGCTGGCAAATGTAAAAACATTGCAAAGCCGGCCGGCGGCCACATCTCATCTCGCAGCGTGGATGAGAGCCTGGAGATCGAGGCTACATCCCCATGGACGCACGGACCACTCCTATCATTCAAATAATTCTGATCCAAAGCATCATAGCGCAGCAAACGTATGACATTGTAATTCGATCATCTCTCTCTCTCTCTCTCTCTCTCTCTCTCTCTCTCTCTCTCTCTCTCTCTCTCTCTCTCTCTCCGTGCGTAAAGTTGTCAGGGATCAACACTACAACGCGTGTCAAATGATTTATGCATTGTCTATAGGCCTATTTTGTAGGCCTACTCAAATTAACTTTTGCGCAATTGAGTGAAAGGGGACGATGGGAAGGGAACAGTGCCGCAGTCATTGAGGGCTCGCTTCCAGCGAGACCTCTATGTTCTCCACTTTTTATATTTATTTATTTATTGAGGGGGCGCCTAATAGGCGCCACCTCCTAGTTATTCCCGCTCTTTTTTATTTATTATTTATTCTGCCACTTTTTTTGACGGTTAACTACTTCCACATACTTTATGCTAGAATTTTAGTTCAAACTTTAAACTGTTCGACTTTATGCAGTGATGGTTGCTTAAATTTATATTTTTATAGTTTTTTTTAGTTTTTTAGTTTTTTAGTTTTTCAGTTTTTTTTCAGTTATTTTATAGTGAGGGTTAATGGAAAAAATGACACACTTTTTACAGTTGACTTTTTTGTGCTCTTATAACTCCGTCATACTTTTACTTTGAAACTCCGTTCAAAGTTTAAAATGTTCGGCTAGGTTTGAATTTTCATCGGTAAAAACAATATTTTGAAAAAATGTATACTTTTTAAAATATTAAACTTTATTTAAAAATATAATTCCCTATTGACAATGTATTGGTGTTTGGCCCATTTTTGGCTCACTTTTGCAGCCTCATTACTCTGGCATACTTTGTCGTAGAAACGTGATTTGAGCTTTAAAACGCTAACACAATTGTCAACTTTGTGGTCGTTCAAACCGTATTCGAATATGTTGCACGGTTTGTCCGCTATCGCAGTTCAAAGTGTGCATGGTTCGAGAAATTTAGCGGAGGTTAGAGGCTCTCTCGCCCAGTGAGCGAGTGAAACAGAGTGGGAGATGCAGTGTCTCGAGGTTCGGGTCATGACCGAACAAATCGTCCTCACGACCACAATATTCGCTTTACACGCGTGGTTTTCGGACATTTTGTAGACAAACTTCTCGCCTTTCACCCAATGTCATCAAAAAAGCACAGACACGTTCAGAACCAGAGCTACGGGCCTCAGAGCGACCCGACGTATGCTCCCGTGTCCCTATCAATTACATTATAACCAACAGCATTTCACTTTTGACATTTCTGATCCAACACCGATATTTAAATCGCTCCCATGACCACGTCTTTTATCGTACCAATACCACGATCGCACACAAGATACTTGATCGAGTCGGGACGCCCACGTCGAAAAAAGTAATCGCTTATGAGTTTTCGTTTTCGCGTGAGAGGCATTTGTTTGCGGCAAGTCCCGCCCCTTTGACTCCCTGTTTAACGAAGGAGCCAAAGTGCCTGCACTGATGCAGGTACAACAGGTGAAACAGATTAAGCCCTAATTAGCTGGCTGCCACTAGAGTTATAAGACCTCAATGAGTTGGACTGTAAGACCTTGTGAGCTTGTAGATCTGCAAAATCTGCAAATAGGCTTTATACACAGGAGGGTATGCAACAACACACGCACACACACATCCTATGGAACCAAATGGACCCGTAAGGGTCCATTTGGTTCCAATAGCATAAACCACACCCCCTCTGTCTTCCTATTGGCTGGTCTTTACACAGCTATAACTTGGGTTTGGAACATGCTACCGCCTCAATATTTGGTAGATAGCCTTCTTAGACCAATAGGAAGGAGTAGTACTGCTTAAGCCCGCCCCTCTGTCTTCCTATTGGCTGGCCTTTACACAGCTATAACTTGGGTTTGCAACATGCTACCGCCTCAATATTTGGTAGATAGCCTTCTTAGACCAATAGGAAGGAGTTGTACTGCTTAAACACACCCCCTCTGTCTTCCTATTGGCTGGTCTTTACACAGCTATAACTTGGGTTTGGAACATGCTACCGCCTCAATATTTGGTAGATAGCCTTCTTAGACCAATAGGAAGGAGTTGTACTGCTTAAACCACACCCCCTCTGTCTTCCTATTGGCTGGTCTTTACACAGCTATAACTTGGGTTTGGAGCATGCTACCGCCTCAATATTTGGTAGATAGCCTTCTTAGACCAATAGGAAGGAGTTGTACTGCTTAAGCCCGCCCCCTCTGTATTCCTATTGGCTGGCCTTTACACAGCTATAACTTCGGTTTGCAACATGCTACCGCCTCAATATTTGGTAGATAGCCTTCTTAGACCAATAGGAAGGAGTAGTACTGCTTAAGCCCGCCCCCTCTGTATTCCTATTGGCTGGCCTTTACACAGCTATAACTTGGGTTTGGAACATGCTACCGCCTCAATATTTGGTAGATAGCCTTCTTAGACCAATAGGAAGGAGTTGTACTGCTTAAGCCCGCCCCCTCTGTATTCCTATTGGCTGGCCTTTACACAGCTATAACTTCGGTTTGCAACATGCTACCGCCTCAATATTTGGCAGATAGCCTTCTTAGACCAATAGGAAGGAGTTGTACTGCTTAAGCCCGCCCCCTCTGTATTCCTATTGGCTGGCCTTTACACAGCTATAACTTCGGTTTGCAACATGCTACCGCCTCAATATTTGGTAGATAGCCTTCTTAGACCAATAGGAAGTAGTTGTACTGCTTAAGCCCGCCTCCTCTGTATTCCTATTGGCTGGCCTTTACACAGCTATAACTTGGGTTTGGAACATGCTACGCCTCAATATTTGGTAGATAGCCTTCTTAGACCAATAGGAAGGAGTTGTACTGCTTAAGCCCGCCTCTTCTGTATTCCTATTGGCTGGCCTTTACACAGCTATAACTTGGGTTTGGAACATGCTACCGCCTCAATATTTGGTAGATAGCCTTCTTAGACCAATAGGAAGGAGTTGTACTGCTTAAGCCCGCCCCTCTGTATTCCTATTGGCTGGCCTTTACACAGCTATAACTTCGGTTTGCAACATGCTACCGCCTCAATATTTGGTAGATAGCCTTCTTAGACCAATAGGAAGGAGTTGTTCTGCTTTAGCCCGCCTCCTCTGTATTCCTATTGGCTGGTCTTTACACAGCTATAACTTGGGTTTGGAACATGCTATCGCCTCAATATTTGGTAGATGGACTTCTTGGACCAATAGCAACAAGTTAGCGCTACTTAGCATTATTGGCATTACTTAGCATTTTTAGCATTTTCACAATAATTGGCTGTACTTAGCATTATTAACAATACATAGCATTAGCATTACGTAGCATTATTAGCATTTTCACAATAGTTAGTGTTACTTAGCATTATCAACAATACTTAGCATTAGCATTACTTAGCATTATTAACTATACTTAGCATTATCATTTGTTAGCATTATTACTATTACTTAGCATTATTAGCATTTACACAATACTTAGCGTTACTTAGCATTATTAACTATAGTTAGCATTAGGATTATTAGCATCATGTAGCATCATTAGCATTTTCACAATACTTAGCATTACTTATGCTACCTTTAAACTGTTCAGCTTTATGCAGTGATTTATGCTTGTATTCAACGTTTTGTTTTCACTACTTTTCACTATGTCACGTTTTTTCACTCCCTTTTTCACTTTCCTTTTCACTTTTTCACTTTTTTCACTCCCTTTTTCACTTTCCTTTTCACTTTTTCACTTTTTTCACTTACTTTTTCACTTTCCTTTTCACTTTTTTAGTTTTTTCACTTCCTTTTTCAGTTTCCTTTTCACTTTTTTCATTTTTCTTTTCACTTTTTTAGTTTTTTCACTTCCTTTTTCAGTTTCCTTTTCACTTTTTCACTTTTTCCACTTTCCTTTTAACTTTTTCAACTTTTTTCACTTCCTCAAACCAAATCATCATGTTCAGCTCATTCATTTATTCATCCTTTTACTTCTTTTTACAAAACCTTTTCACTTTTTCCTCATTGTACTGTTTTTAGCATTACTTATGATACCTTTAAACTGTTCAGCTTCATGTAGTGATTTATGCTTGTATTCAACCTTTTATTTTCTTAAGCTTTTCATTTTCTCGCGTTTTTTTAACTTCCTTTTTTCATTTTCCTTTTCACTTTCTCGCGTTTTTTAACTTCCTTTTTCAGTTTCCTTTTCACTTTTTCAGTTTTTTCACTTCCTTTTTCAGTTTCCTTTTCACTTTTTCACTTTTTTCACTTTCCTTTTCACTTTTTTAGTTTTTTCACTTCCTTTTTCAGTTTCCTTTTCACTTTTTCACTTTTTTCACTTTTCTTTTTACTTTTTCAACTATTTTCACTTCCTCAAACCAAATCATCATGTTTTTCCTCATTGTACTGTTTGTCAGCTTTAATACGCCGTCTACTGTTCATACGCAAGACTGAAACGTTTGGCGCCCCCTCGCAGTTTCTGTGGAAACTGCCTTTCTAGTTTTTTATTTTTATTATTATTCCGCCCCTTTTTTCGATTGCCTACTACTTCCACATACTTTATGCTAGAACTTTCGTTCAAACTTTAAAACGTTCGGCTTCATGCAGTGATTTATGCTTAAATTTTGTTTTTTAAAATTTTTTATACTTTTTTCACTATTTCACTTTTTCACTTTTTTCAGGCGTGTGTGGCACAACTCCATATTTGGAGATGCCTGGAAATGCCTGAATTTTTTTGTGCTCTCATAACTCCGTCATACTTTAACTTTGAAACTCCGTTCCAACTTCAAAATGTTCAGCTATCTTTGAACTTTCATTGCCCGGTAGGTTATTTTGGACAAAAATCTATAGTTTTCAAGATATTTAACTTTTTCAGGCGTGTGTGGCACAAGTCCATATTAGGGATGTCTGACTTTTCCAGGCCTGGATATGATACAATGATACAATGTATTTGAATACAATGTAGCAACTGTCACGCACACGCGCGCGCATGCACGCACACACATGCTCTTGGGACAGGCATGCCCAAATATGTGTGATGCACGCACACAGACAGACATTTCTGCCTGACTTACACAGCCTCTTAGCATTAACATGTTAGCATGTTAACATTAGCTTTAGCTATTGAAAGCATTAACATTATCTGTAGCTATTGAAAGCATTGAAAACAATGTAATTGATTGAAGGTCAACTAATACACACGTGCCAAATGTACCATATCTCATAGGTTTGTAGGTAACCAAATGGACCCTTACAGGTCTTTAATAGCATAAACCCATTTGTCTTCCTATTGGCTGGTCTTTACACAGCTATAACTTGGGTTTGGAACATGCTACCGCCTCAATAATTGGTAGATGGACGTAGTGAGCCAATAGGAACAAATTAGCATTACTTAGCATTATTAGCATTTTCACAATACTTAGCATTATTAGCATTACTTAGCATTATTAGCATTTTCACAATACTTAGCATTATTAGCTATACTTAGCATTAGCATTACTTAGCATTATTAGCATTTTCACAACACTTAACATTAATAACTATACTTAGCATTAGCATTACTTAGTATATTGGCATTTTCACAACAGTTAGGGACTGTACGTTATTTACCGGGGGGGGGGGGGGGGGGGGCTGGTAAACTGGAAGTCCGGTCAGAAAAAAAAAATCATGCCCCCCCCCCCCCACCTCAATTTTTTCCCCATGGCCCTCCCCCCACTTCAATGTTGTTTTCCCATGGCCCTCCCCCTACAGGTAACTATCAGCATTGATTTCCCAATAGTTGTCATGTTTTACACGTGTCTAAAAGAGCTTTTATTTATTCGCGCTGGCCTCTTTGAAAACTATAGCCCCGTTGTGCGATCTCTCAGCTTCGATGGCAATGCTGTCTGCAGTGGTCGCGCAACAGAAAATACTATCCAGCACGTTCGGTTTCTGACCCCCCAATGTCGCAACTCTACTAGATGGCATGATTCTACCCAGCGCAGCCTGGGTGGAGTAGCTATGTAAGCCTGGAGTATAGACAGAGCAATACAGACACCGTTCACTTCATGGAGCAAAGGGGGACAACAAACAACTCGTTTTAGGCTACTCACCACAGCTCGACGTGCTGCTTTATAATCCATGCATCCGCCCGTATCGGGCTTTAGAAAACGGCTCTGCTGTCATTATTTATCAAACCGAACGCAGTCCTTGGTAAAAAGGCAAAGTTTTCTTTTCCCTACGTGTGTTGTAAACAAAGAGCGGTGGACGCCATGACAGGATCTCGCTCAACTGCATGGAGGGAGGAGGAGGGTCCATGCTGCAGATCCGTTTCCTGTCCTATTCTGTGCAAATGGCAAAACTAGTAGGCGGGCTTTAAACAGGATCTCAGCAATGAGCAGTAAATAGACACCATTATCCCTTTGGCCGCGTCGTCCAAGTAGTACGCGTCGTCGGGATTTGCAAGGGAGTACTGGGCAATCTGGACTGGGGGGGCACAAAATCTAAACAGGGGGGCATCGCCCCCTACTGCCCCCCCGTAGCTACGGCTATGGTCGGGACCCCAGGACTTCAACTTGGGGTCCCCTGAAATGACTAGCTGTGAATAAAAAGACTACTGTAAGCCCAGAAAATATTCACACCATTGAAGTGGAACGTTTCTCATGTATCACCGTTTCACACCTACCCAATATTCTAACGCACACGGAAGCGGCAGTCCACCCGGAGTCACGACATTGAGGAGTCAGAAACTGAGCGCTTGAGCGCTGTTCAAATGGCCTGAATAGGGACAAACTGCAGTTGAAGTCAATGTAGAAGAATCGCCATTGGTCTACTAGCTCTATGAGTAAACGTAACTCAGTCTATACTCTAAAGCTCCGTCTTCTTTTTTCCCATGGCCCTCCCCCTAACTCCGATTGTTTTTGCCATGGCCCTCCCCCCCACCTCATTTTTTTTCATCATGGCCCTCCCCCCCCCTACGAACCAGCCCCCCCCCGGTAAATTACGAACAGTCCCTTAGCATTACTTAGCATTATTAACTATACTTAGCATTAGCATTACTTAGTATTATTAGTATTTTCACAATAGTTAGCATTACTTAGCATGATTAGCATTACTTAGCATTACTTGGCATTACTTAGCATTATTAGAATTTTTACAGTACTTAGCATTACTTAGCAATATTAACAATATTTAGAATTAGCATTACTTAGCATTATTAGCTTTTTTCACAATACTTAGCATTATTAACTATAGTTAGCATTAGCATTACTTAGCATTACTAGCTTTTTCACAATACTTAGCATTATTAACTATAGTTAGCATTAGCATTACTTAGCATTATTAGCATTTTCACAATAGGTACCATTACTTAGCATTATTATCATTACTTAGCAGTAGCCTTAGCTAGCATTACTTAGCATTTCCGGCATTACTTAGCATTATTAGAATTTCCACAATACTAACTATACTTAGCATTAGCATTACTTAGCATTATTAGCATTATTAGCATTTTCACAATACTTAGCATTACCTAGCAGTATTAACAATACTCAGCATTAGCATTACTCAGTATTATTGGCCCTTTCACAATACTTAGCATTACTAACTATACTTAGCATAAGCATTACTGAGCATTGTTAGCATTTTCACAATACTTAGCATTACTTATGCTAGCTTTAAACCTTCAGCATTATGCAGTGATTCATGCTTGTATCAAACTTTTATCATTATTTTCACCTTTTCATTTTTTTATTTTTTATTTTTCACTTTTTTCCACTTTTTCACTTTCTCAAAGATCATCATGTTCAGCTTTATGCATTTATTCACCCTTTTACTTTTCACCTTTTTTACTTTTCACTCAGTGTACTGTTTTTTTTTTAGCTTTAATATACTTTCTGCTGCACACGACATACATTGCTGCGTTTTGGCGAGCCCTCGCAGTTTCTGCAGGAACTGCCTTTCTAGTTGATTGATGATAGCCTACAAAACCCACGTAGGCCTACATATAATAAAATAAAAAACATAGGCTACTACAAGGTGGCTGCTTCTCCTATAACGTTTTTTTTCCCCCAACAGGTGGGTCCCCAGGCTAAATGGAAGGGAAGTTGGTTTAACTATAGGCCTATGTAACTCTTTGAGAGCTTAAACATGAAACCAAATGGACCCTTGCCAAATGGGTCCATTTGGTTTCATGTTCACACTCTCAAGATTTAATATTCATCATGTGAATTATCCCAATACACAACTAGAGAATGTAGAAGATTAGGCTCATCGTCATTTTGATCTGTATGTTTGACCATTTTGTTTTCTCCGAAAATCCAACCTGCAGGAATTGTGGACAAAAGAGGTATTTTGCGTTCTGTGGGGCTAAAATGTCATCAAATGGTGGTCCGTGGCTCAAAATTTGAGCCAAATTCTGAATAAATAGTGGACCCTGGTATGAAAAGGGATGCAAACCAGTGAAACCGCTGAGAAGATGACAAATAGTTACTGACTTGGCTCCGTCATCTCTCTCTCCTCTCCCCGCGCGTAAAAACGACAACTTTTTTTTAAGTGTGACAGATCAGATGCATGGCAGGTGATTGTTGATCTCCAATATGTTGGCTCCAATATTACACAATATTACAATTTTTGGTATTGTGGTTATGCGTTTGTTTATTTATTTAATCACTTTGTAATAGAACCAGTCAGACAGCGCCGCAGCAGCATGCTGCACACGATGTAACCAAAAGAACCGATCGTTCCACAGCGCCGTGTGTGCGTGTTTAAGCTATTTAATGATCACCATGTTAATAATTATAAACATTAACATGGTGATCACATCTTGATGACAGCGTCAAGATGTATTTCACCATGTTAATGTTTTTTTTTTCTGACATCCATTTCCAGGAAGAAACGGAACATGGGTAATTTGTTTTATCATTATTTCCACAAAACATCTCTGTTATAGTAAAATGTGGAAAATAGGTGGAATTCTCCCTTTATGTGTCAATTATTAGTAACCAAAAGGATGAACTATAGGCACATTGGGGGTCCATTTGGTTACATTTGTGCCAACTGGCATGGATTCACTGTCTGTGTCTGTCGTCACCAAAACGCCATACGAATGACTTTATGGGCCATCATAGTGTATATAGAAACAACATTGCTGTGACACCAGTCAGATAATATACAGAGACTGACCCTTCCCGACTTTACGTCGGTTGTAATATTTTCGTGAGCACCGCCCCCACCGTCAATACGTCGGGAACGTGCAGTGTGAACACAAGCAAGACAAACGATCGTCAACGAATTATGCAATTTTAATCGCATAGTGTGACAGGGTACGTCGTGCACGACGTCGTGAAAGTCCCCAAAAATCGCGCAGTGTGTACCAGCCTTAAACGGAGATGGATTGTGTGTGTGCGCGCACACAGAGGGGACGTTGCGCACACACAGGGGACGTTGCAAAACATTTCCATGCGTAGTGATTATGAAACTTTTGTCAAAGAACAATGTGCTTATGACACGTCTTTGTCATAATTAGTCAAACAGGACAGCTGTTTTGTTTTATCTCGTCAGCGACAGTGCTTCTGCTCGCTCTTGGAGGTGCGTCGGCACAGAATGAGAGTAGAAAGTATCGAAAAGAGGCACCGTTCATTTTGAAATGAATCAATACCACTAGGTATCGCTATGTCCCAGTCGATACCTCACGGTACCCAAGCCTAATAATCTAACCTTTATATTTGTATATACTGTACGTACAGTATATATGTAACCTAGCTGTAATAGTTTTTTTGTGTGCTACATTATTTGTATATGATACTGTATGTATTTCATATGATGTGTGTCATTTAACTTTTTAAATTCACATCAAATTCACGTCAAATAAAACGTTTAAAACAATAAAATATTACTATGGCATTGAGATTATTAAGTGTACATATCAATGCTTTTAGGGGGATCTTTTTAATCTGTGTTTTCATTATCATTATTATTATTATTTTGATGGGAATTCCTGGGTAGGAAAATTCCTGGGAATGAAAATGAGTCAAATTCTGGAAAAATATTAAACCTTAGTCTGGTTCCTGCCTGGGGTCTGTGCGTTCACAAAGCTGACTATCTGCAGATGTTGACACAGGGCTTGACACTAACACTTGCCCGCTTGCCCGGGGCAAGTAAAAAAAATGGTGGGGCAAGTGAAGACTGCTACCTGGTTGCCCGATCGGGCAAGTGTGCAACTTAGTGCGCTATAACACAACACAAGATAAATTTGTCTTGAAGGTGGTCATTGCGACCTGGGCTGATTAAGATGATGAATTTTAACTCTTGAGAGTGTAAAAATGAAACCAAATGGACCCGCAAGGGTCCATTTGGTTTCATTTTTACGTTCTCAAGAGTTACATCTGGTTAACCAACTTAGCTGGGGACCACCTGGAACCCTCTCAGGGACCACCTGTTGAAAACCCCTGGTTTAAAGCACCCAAGTAGGAAGTAAACTTAAATGCAAAATTTACAATATATTTTTTGGGGGCAAGTGACCATGACCTGAGGGCAAGTAGAACCTGACTTGCCCATCGGGCAAGTGCCTCGGAGACTTTAGTGTCAACCCTGTTGACATATATCAGTTCTTGAAAAGTTGTGTGGGCAGTGGGCACCAATTCTTTGTTATTCTTTCAATAATGATCATTACATATCCACCTGATTGTTTGTAGAATCTCACTTGTATACACGTGTATGTCCTTGTTCACTTGGTTTCAGACCAGACTGCAAGTGAAGATGGACTCTCCCGACTCAAGAACTACAATACCCATAATGCATCACTCCCAGATGAAGATGAATTCTCCAGAATCAGCCAAGGATGCTGAAGACGTTTCTATAAAACAGGAAGCTGAAGACGTTTCTATCAAACAGGAAGCTGAAGACGTTTCTATCAAACAGGAAGCTGAAGACCACTCACACCTCGGTAAGTTTCATGTTCTGTAGAGCTGCCACAATGTCTTTTTATTTACAGGACAATGACATTGGCAAAGTAGAAGATATTGTTTCAGAAGAAAGAATGAGGGCTTGGTGCCAACGATGGCAGTATAAATAAATAGCGTAGTAAAAAATTCAGCTGGTTGTACAGTACTTTCACAACACATGTCCTTCTGGACGTTTGTCTCAGTTCATAGTCAAGCAGTTAATCATGATAATTGTTCAGTTTGTGATAAAAGCGTGACATTTGTTAGACGTATAACTAAAGACTACCACTAGGTAGACTAAAAATATTTGGATATGGAGGCATCTTAAATTCCAAGATGGCGGCCAGTAAAGTTGGAAGGTCCTGGGTTCGATTCCCGATGGGCACACTAGTGTTGTCAGAACGAATTTCATTTAATGAATGTCGTTCGAATACTAAAAAAAATGATAGGATTCGAAAGAGAAAGTTGCCATTCGAATTTAGCCTTTATAATTAATTAATTCATCATATCATATTTTTATTTGGTTTCATGTGTTATTTCCTTCGTTAAATGTAACAAATCTGCCGCTGCAGTTACTTTTTCAGTTCAGTACGGATGTACTACCGATCACGCTCCCTTCACCAACGCTAATCAGGCAACACACACACAGTCACAGACTGCTGCTGCTGCGGTCTGTGACAGAGAGAGAGAGCGCGCACAGAGAGAGAGAGAGAGAGAGAGAGAGAGAGAGAGGAGAGAGAGAGAGAGAGAGAGAGAGAGAGAGAGAGAGAGAGAGAGAGAGAGAGAGAGAGGAGAGAGAGAGAGAGAGAGAGAGAGAGAGAGAGAGAGAGAGAGAGAGAGAGAGAGAGAGAGAGAGAGAGAGAGAGAGAGAGAGAGAGAGAGAGAGAGAGAGAGAGCGCGCACAGAGAGAGAGAGAGAGAGAGAGAGAGAGAGAGAGAGAGAGAGAGCGCGCACAGAGAGAGAGACAGAGAGAGAGAGAGAGAGAGAGAGAGAGAGAGAGAGAGAGAGAGAGCGCGCGCAGACTTACTCCACTTTGTGTCACTGTCATCCACTTGCAACATGAAAAAATGTTAATCCACAAATCCTGTGCCGTGCAGCAGCCAAAAGTTAAAAGAAGTCCCTGCATTTCACGCTAAAACGATCGCATAGACAATCAAGAGCATTCCATACAGCTGCGGTCAGTTACACAAGCCTTCATGTATGCAAATGGATGCCATACAACGGCCTGCATTTGCATGTAAAATGGGGGCCTCTAGTGGAGAGAGTAGGCTATGAATGTCTTATGGGCTATATTATATATACCGGTGTGTACTGTATATATATAATTAGCTAAAAATAAATACATATTAATATTAATAAATATTCGAATATAATATTCGATTATTAAAAATATTAAAGAAATGAATTTCGAATGGGATTTTAGAGGTAAAATGACAGCCCTAGAGGTCACCGCTTGTGAGTGCTGGTAGCGTGTCTCCTCCTCCTCCACATCATCAGTGCCCATACCCGCGGCGGGGTTGGCGAAAGGGCAAACTTTTTGAGTTTGCATGTTCTCCCCGTGTCCCCTAGGGTTGATACCCTCACAAAAAACATGCAGTAATCCTGGGCTCTAAACTGCCTCCTCCTGGCCAGCCGGGGCGCCTGATGGAGGGGACTGGAACTGGTTGTAATAACGTGTTCCTTCCAAGTGCTACGTCCAATCAGGGAAACCCCCTGTTAGGTGAAAAGAAGGCAGCTTGGACTCCTCATGCATTGAAGGAAGCATGAGGCCAGTCTGCTGCCTCCCCAGGTTGGTGGAGGGTGTGTAGAGCCCAGGATTACATTAGGAATTGGCACTGGGTGAAAAAATGGGTTGCAAAATCGTAGGATAAAAATATATTTTAAGAAATGCATTTTTGATTTTTGCATTTTGATTTTACACCGCATAAATGTATTGAGAGTTAATATAAAGTTGGGCATTACGGGCAATTTGGTACCAAGTACATGTCTGTATGCATGTCTCCTACGGTTCTTGAGATACAGCACATGGATGATTTTACAGACTGGGGACAGCAAGACACTTGTAACATTGATTCTTATGTTATCAAATGGTGATGCAGGCATGAAATGTCAAATCCCACTAGATGCGTGTCATGCAAAATTCCAAGATGGTACCCCCCAAAATCCAAGATGTCCGTCCAAAAATATTGTTTTTCATTCATAATTTGAAAGATGTCTGTATGTACTACGGTTCTTAGAGTTAGAACATACTGTATAGGTAGTGATGAGGCTCCATAATGGTAACATTTTGGCATGTTTTGCTCTTTTACTCAAAGATCCCTTTATCAGCATCTCTGCTATTTTCAGGAAAACAGACCTACACAGGTTGGGATGTATTAAAACGAATGTGAATGCTGTTCCAGTGTTAAATTTGCTGCACATATTTTGCGAACGTACACCAGGTAGAACCAGGTAGTCTGTGCTTCATGCTGTGTCTGTGTGTCGCCCGGCGCCACACGCTCTCTTTATGGCACCTCATTTTCTGAGCACAAAACGCCAGTCCGTTGAAAATGAACTAGAACGCGTGATTTGTTACTGGTTGTCTGTAAGCCTCTTAATGCACATATGTGACACAATATGGTACTTTCAGGCTCAAGTAGGCCAAGGTCAACTTTTTTTTATTTTTACAGATTATTAAAGTATTCAATCAATGGTAAGCTTCCATATGATGCATCACTCAAGGAAATTGGAGCATTTTTGGAGTAGTTATGAGCATTTAAATCTGAGTGTCCCAAAATAGCAAATTGAGAAAAGGCCAAAAAAAAAAATTACATTCATCCCATCTTCTGTTCGTCTGTAATTGCCATTTGAATTCAACTTGCGTTGTGTGCCAGCACCATATCATTTATGGAATAATAATTTTTCAGGCCTATATAATTATGTTGACAGTAATATATAAAAAAAACATACCATATGAAAGGGCACACCCTCCCCTCTCCTAAGAAAAAAAAAAAATACATATACATGTCGTCGTACAAAGGTGCATAAACAAATTTTGCAGTGTGTGTTGAATAACACTATAAACGGGAGTTTTTCAGATCCTGGTGATGAATTTCATGCAATATATTGATATATCGCATTATATCAAATATCGTGATATATTTGTTATCAACGGCCTAATATCGTGATTAGGGATGCCGCGATTCGATATGTTTATCGCATATCGACGCGATTTCAGCCAAAAAACGTTATCGAGATCGCATCGCACTATGGCCAAAAACGGCGATTAATTCTGCGATTCATTCGCTCCATTAATTCACTCCATTCCAGTAATCCACTCCCGCTTTTCGTTGTTTCTAACCAGCATGCATTGCGGCGCAAGGCAGGGCCATCTATTAGAAGAATTGCGACATTGAGGGGGCGGAAAAACAGCCTGGTCACGTAGTTCCATTTGTCCCAATTCAATAGAAGTTTATGTAGATTAGCCGCCATTGGGCTGACCCCATGAAGTGAACAGAGTTGGCGCAACAGCTCTACCTCTGGGCAGAGCTATAGAGAGAACTGTTGTTGTTGCTAGTTAGCATCTTAGCAGGTTCGCAGAGCACCCATCAAGGAGTCATGTTGTACCCACACCGTAAAGCACAGACAGCGAAATGCATCACTTGCAAAGTGGACGTCGCACGCGGTGGTCATGCGTCTAATCGCCATAATACGACCAACCTCATAAACCAGCGGTGGCCAAGGCCAACCCGCGGCATGCGGCTCTTCGGCCGGTTACATGCTGCTCTTAAGGGGCTTTCACATTCAGTCTACCGCGGACTGATTCCTAGTTGACCGCGGAGGTGTAGGGACTCGGGAGGGGGGAAGAGAAGTTTGGAACAGTCAGTGGTGGTGATAGTTGTGGAACACTGTGCCACCGTTCTACCGTACCGTGTGTGTGTGTCTGTCTGTCTGTCTGTCTGTCTGTCTGTCTGTCTGTCTGTCCGTCTGTCCGTCTGTCCGTCTGTCCGTCTGTCCGCCCGTCCGCCCGCCCGTCCGTCCGTCCGTCCGTCCGTCCGTCCGTCCGTCCGTCCGTCCGCCCTCCCTGTCTGCCCAGTATTGCAACTTGCAGTTTTTCCAGTGTGTGTGTGTGGTAGTCCACTCAGTGCAGTGAACAGACACTAACAGAAAAGAGAAAATGTTAAAGGGGAATTCCACCCATTTTCTAAATTTTCCTGAGAAGATAGAAATGTGAACCAAATGGACTCTAGCGGGTCCATTTGGTTCCATTTGTACCATCTTGGGCCTGAAAGATATGCCAGATATACAACATCATACAGAATTAAATATGTGCTGGATCGATATCGAATCGAAAATCGAAACGTTTTGGCACTGATTTATCGAAATCGAATCGCATTGGAAAAAGTGTCATCGAGGCATCCCTAATCGTGATTTGTATCATATCGTACTCACATCGTCCCAGCCCTACTTTAGAAACTCATTGGTGAAGAGATTTCTTGGTAACGATTTAGTTCCCAAATGTTCAGATAATACCCTTTAGTTATCGGAGAAGTGGCGGCACTTTCTCATTTGGAGGCGTGAAATTTGAAGTCTCTATGAGGAAGTGAATGGCACATCTCGCATGAGAATATCAGAGGTTATTGAAGAAGGATTTTAACTATTTGTCCATCATGCGTACCCGTGTCGTATTGTCATTGTTTTTTGTTTCCCTTGATATTTTTATTCTTATTTTTTTATAATAGAGTACTTTAAATTTATCCTCACCAAGTGTCATGGGGTATTGCCATTGGAGCTGCTTGGCTATAGAATATAATGGTTGATCAGCACTAAGGATGGCAATCTGGCCAGTGTTCAGAAATGATGTGCCTTTCTGTGCTAGCTCCATTGCATGCTTCATCATGGAAGCAGATGCTGCTTTGTCTGGAAATAAGGGGTACATTCCAATCTCTGCACGAGGTTTCAGTGTGTCTTCATTCATAAGCTGTGAATTATAACCTGACCATGTAGTAACATCATCATCTTTACCTAGTGTGTCCTGATCGAGAACTTTTTTTTTTCTTCCATGCGTTAACCAACGCTCATCCATATACGAGATCATGTGATGGTCGGACAGGACGGGTGCCACTTCTGGGTGCCAATAGATCTCCTCCATTGAGTTCTGCTGGCTTAACAATTGTATAAGAGTCTGGAAGTTTGCGTACAGATGAATCATCACCGTCAACGTTTATGGGAAGACGCTCAAGTCCTAGATTGTCATGAGAGAGATGATTTGTAGCACTGAGTGCGGTTCCATGGAACTCGTCCTGTGAGTAATTGCCTTTGTTCTGCCCATCCAGATTGTCAACGTCATAGGTGGTGAATACATGCTGACGAAGATTAGTAGGAAGTGCAATGCCGTCTTCATTGGGTCGTTTAGACACTGCACGTGCCAGTGTCAGCTTCACCTCCATGACTTACAATTTTTGTAAATGAGCTCCATTAATTTAATTTTTCTGGCAGCCATTGCCATGGAGTAGTGCAACTTGTGCTGCATATTTGACATTTAACACTTGGTATGATGGTATGGTAGTACACATCAAAGCTGCGTGCACACCGGATGCTTGAGTACTGTAATTAATCCACCAAGAGTTTTTTTTTTTTTTTTTCCGAAGCTTTTTAGGACTTAGTAAGGAGGGGACAGCATGATCCTCACGTTTTCGAGCCCTTTTAACACGGGAACTACTACAGTAGCTTCTGCAGAGTCTGCGGTATTTTGCATTACTTAATGCAAGTTTTGACGCGATACCTGGACCATCATTCAATTGATCAATTTTGACATTTATGGATGAAGGTAGAGCATTCGCTGTTTTAATGAAATCTTTGAGATCCTTTTCTAGCGACAACATTCCTTCATTTCTGGGTGTTTGTATGGGGTCATCAGACTGAATTGGCAGAGACAGCATAAGGCCCAGTTGATGCTGCTGCGGGTACTATTACTATCAGATGTTGTGGTGGCCGTATTGTTTAATGGTCTCAAATAGGTGCATTGAAAAATGTATTACATGACTTTAAGTTTGAATTAGGCAGTAGAATGGCTCTACAAAGCTAAGCTCTTCTGTATGATTTTCACATCAGGAGAAGTCAGGACACAACAGTAGCCTGGTGAGGGACCAAACTATTATTCTCTTCATTTTTACTTTTAAAATGAAATATATTTGTAAGATACAGCTTTACATTCATTCTGTAAAAATATGTGCATAATAAATAATAATAATAATATTTTGGTGTATAATTGCTATGTTGTTAATATGGAAATCCGGCCCGAAAGTGCTCTAGATTTTAACTTGTTATCATTAATCTGATTGTTCTTGAATGTTTCTGATAGTGAAAAAAAAAAACTAAAATAGTTTGCCAATAGTATCAAAAGTAAAAGTATTTTTGCATGGCCGCCATCTTGGAAATATGCTAATTGGGTGTCCTGACACACCCAATCATTTTTTCCATTATACTTATAATTATCAAAAAACATGAATTAGACACCAAGTTTGGATCTGTAGCTCATCTTGTTCAAATGATACATGTAAAAGCCATTACTGGTGGTGGCCATTTTGGATTGGCCGCTGTGGTGATCCCAAAGGTCTAGCCAAATCATTTAAGTACGCCCTGAGCTACACCTGTGCCAAATTTTGGCGCTTTTAGACGAAAGTGCGCAAACACCCCCTAAAATCTCCCTAATGCACCTAACTACAGTGAATGTTTTGCTGTTTTTGTGTGTGCTGGATATCTCCATTTGTGTTCACGCCTTCAATGTTTGGCCATTTGCCAATTGATATATTTGTGCAATGTCATTAGATTACAGCAGGTTATGAATCAAAAAAGAAACCCACAAGTTCTCAACATGTTCCATCAGCATATACCCGTCTAGATCTATATGGTCTTAGGGTTCATTCACATTAGAAAATTACCTACAATAGAGGCAAGATGAAGTAAAGTTGAAGTAAAGTTGTGTTGTGCAAAGACCACACCATTATTAATTTTATGGTTTAGTCAATCTTATCTTGGTAGGTAATGGCTCATTTTGAACATGAAACATGGAAAAAGAGTGGATTTACATTTTGGGAATCCAGTGTTGACTGTCATGTTGTTTCTTCTCCTAGACATTCTGCACATGGTAGTGTGTAAAGATGATGTTTCAGCTGAACAGGAGAGGAGCTCCCGTCTGCTAAAGGAGGAACCAGTGCCTCCACAAATTAAACCCGAACAGGAGGAGCTTAGAGAGGAACAGGAGGAGCTACTTCAAAGACCAGAGGAACATGCTGGGTCAACGTTGACATTACTAGCAGTGAAAAGCAAAGAGGAAAGTCATGAAGATGTATCAGCCCACTGCTTTGAAGTTGAAGTTGAACTTGAAACTGACACTGAAGTCACTGAAGACCGTGATGATTGGGAAGAGACAAGTGAAGATGAGGAGGCCGTTTCCAAACCTTTCCAATGTAAAAATTGTGACAAAAGTTTCAGAAAATTATGTAGTTTGAAGGTACACCTTCGTGTCCACACAGGAGAGAAACCATTTCAATGTAAACAGTGTGACCAGAGTTTCAGTCAATCGAGTCATTTGAAGACGCACCTTCGTGTCCACACAGGAGAGAAACCGTTTCAATGTAAACATTGTGACAAGAGTTTCAGTAAATCAAGTAATTTGAAGAGACACCAGATTGTCCATACTGCAGAGAAACCTTTCCAATGTAAACATTGTGACCAGAGTTTCAGTCAGTTAAGTACTTTGAAGAGACACCTTCGTGTCCACACAGGAGAGAAACCGTTTCAATGTAAACATTGTGACAAGAGTTTCAGTATATCAAGTAATTTGAAGACGCACCTTCGTGTCCACACAGGAGAGAAACCGTTTCAATGTAAACATTGTGACAAGAATTTCAGTAAATCATGTAATTTGAAGATACACCTTCGTGTCCACACAGGGGAGAAACCCTTCCAATGTAAACATTGTGACAAGACTTTCAGTAATTCACGTAATTTGAAGAGACACCAGATTGTCCATACTGCAGAGAAACCTTTCCAATGTAAACATTGTGACCAGAGTTTCAGTCAGTTAAGTACTTTGAAGAGACACCTTCGGGTCCACACCAGAGAAAAACCTTTCCAGTGTAAACATTGTGAAAAGAGTTTCAGTCAGTTGAGTAATTTGAAGAAACATCTTCTTGTCCACACTGGAGAAAAACCTTTCCAATGTAAACATTGTGACAAGACTTTCAGTAATTCACGTAATTTGAAGACACACCTTCGTGTCCACACAGGAGAGAAACCCTTCCAATGTAAACATTGTGACAAGAGTTTCACTCAGTTATGTGATTTGAAGAGACACCAGATTGTCCATACTGCAGAGAAACCTTCCCAATGTAAACATTGTAACAAGAGTTTCAGTGCTTCAAGTTATTTGAAGACACACATTCGTGTCCACACAGGAGAGAAACCTTTCCAATGTAAACATTGTGACAAGAGTTTCCGTACTTCAGGTCACTTGAAGTACCACCTTCGTGTCCACACAGGAGAGAAACCCTTCCAATGTAAATATTGCGACAAGAATTTCAATCAGCTAAGCAATTTGAAAAACACACCACCAGCGTGTCCATACTGCGGAGAAACCTTTCCAATGTAAACGGTGAGACAAGAGTTTTGGACAATTAAGTACTTTGAATTCTCACCAGAGATTACATACTGCAGAGAAACCCTTCCAATGTAAACAATGTGACAAGAGTTTCAGTCAGCCAAGTAATTTAAAGACATACCTTTGTGTCCACACCAGAGAAAAACCTTTCCAGAGTAAACATTGTGACGAGTTTCAGTACTGGAAGTAATTTGAAGAGACACCAAAGTTTCCATACAGAAGAGAAACCCATTTTTAATCACTTATTCGCAGAGGAGTACAAGCGCAGAGGATGGAACCTGTAAAAAAATGGTCATTTTGTGCAAAGTTTCTGAATTTTGGTATGGTTTTGGATATGGGTATAAGGTTTTCAAAAACACTGCAAACGATATGGGCCCGCCCCCTCAGTAAGCTATTTTTGAACACCTTATGTAGTATATTATTTTGCATACCCAATAGTAAGAGAATCCATTGAAAAATCCCTTCTACCATATATTTTGCGTTTCAAATATTTACGTGTTGACTTTTGGAATCTGTGCAAACAACCACTAGGGGACAGGCCCATATCGTTTGCAGTGGTTCTTGAAAACCTCATACCCATACCTAACACAATACTAAAATGCAGAAGCTTTGCACAAACCTTTTAAGAGAAGTGTCATCCCTGCTACAAGACAATCCCATGGCCAGCAGTTGGCCCACGTAGAGCTGACTGCAATGTGGAAGCTTAAAGGCCAGCACCCTTGGATTAGTCAAAATCTTAAAATTAACTTAATCGTGATTCATCACCATTCGAACTATGTCCAAAATATGCCTGCTATCCCTTACAGGATTTGAAGGGGGGGGGGGGGGGGGGGGGGGGGGGGGGGGGGGGTGTTGGGGAACCATGAACTGGGTGAGTGTTTCCTGCCCCCTCAATATCGCAACTCTTGTGACTACATTGTTCTGGGGCAGGAGGCGGCTTTTAAAAAGATTCACAACGTAGTGTTTAATACCGGGTCTGTTGTCTCGCTAACAAACAAAAGGATATCAATCGTCAAGTTATGCTCAGCAAAGCGGCCTAAAATAAGCACTGCAGGCTGAGATGCAATAAAAGTCGCACACCCGCGATGGAGAGTTTGGTAACTTACTTGTGGAGGAAAAGTAGGCTACCATGTGCAGCCTCACTCACAGTTATTTGGCTCCATGTAATTATTTGAATCAAAGTTTTCCCAAATGAAGATCAAGATAATCAAGTCAAAATATCGTTCCACGTTGACCATTTGGAGGCCTGCTTAAGACTAGCTGTCAGCCGTGATGGTCCGGATTTTGCAGCGCTGATGACTGATCGCCTGTCTGTCTGTCTGTCTCTCTCCTTCTCTGTGTGTGTGTGCGGGCGTGTGTGAGCATGCACAAGCGCTGATGAATAGCGCTGCTATTTAGTTTTAGCATACTTATAAATGCAATGTTTAAAGAATTTACATATACATTATGTATATGTAACTTCGCTTTGCTTTCTGTGAACCCAAACAGTGCCATATGATATTGATCAGTGGCAATGGTCCATGGATCATTGAAGGTGTGCTCTTTAGTTGAGCAGGCTATGTTTTTTGTGTGATATTTTTTGTCTCTTTTTTGCATGTGGGGTACTGAAAGGATAAATAAATGGTATGCATTGATTATGTACTGTGTATATACTGTATACTGCACATATATATATATATATATATATATATATATATATATATATATATATATATATATATATATATATATATATATATATATATATATTACTATTTTCAGCAATCAGGTTATTTTTGGGTTGGTATATGACCTTGAGTTGGCAATTTACAAAAAAAAGTGTGGGCACCCCTGATATATGGGCATGTTGTTTTAAAGATTGAGTGCCATGATTTTTTCTAGCCTAAAACATGATCATCAGGTATTAATGTTATATGAAAAGTAAGATTTTTTTTCCCAAAAAAGTGTACAGTGTTTGTTAAACTGTCATTTTTATGATTCCACTCTACCAGTTCATTAAGTATGCCTGGTTTGCCTGGTGGGTGGTGATGGGTGGAGATCCACCTGAACTGAAGCCACACCCACAGCTTTAGTTGCATGATAAAGGGGGAGGGGTTATGGGAGGGGCTGAGTACGTGATGTCACTATATTGAAGTTTTTTTTCATTGGCACGTTTGCCTGGAAAGGTTTAGCCCCCAGGGAGAAAGCCTAAATACAAAGGGAAGACATCATTGCACATAAAAAACACGCCAAGGGGTGTATTTACATACTGTCACCTCTTAAACATGTACAAAATTGGAAAAAAATACAAAAATCACTGCACCACCTCTTTAAGATACACAAAATGGCGTTACACAAAAGGCGTAGTAGGTCCTTATTATTGTCCGTCAGGCACCAATAGACGGCCACCTATATTTCTGGATGAGGACCCATAAAACAACAGCAGCCATTAGCAAGTTAGCTAGCTGCAGAGGAGAGTTTAAAAGTTGAAAGAAACTTCAAACTAACTAAAACTTCAAACTAACTAAAATAATAATAATAATAATAATGCTCACAGAGCCAAAACTGCTAGTAATTCCTGTCCTTTTTACGAAGGCTGTGCTGTCTGGGGAGAAGTGGCCAGGCCTGGGGTGGTGGGGGCGGCTCCAATTGGCGCTGCGTAACGCCCTCTGACTGGAGCCCAAGTCGGACGGCTGCCTGTAGCATTCATTTCCGACTGTTTTTTTTTTGCTCCAGTATGGACAGTTTGGATCTCACAGGAGCCAAGGAGCTGTTGGACTTCCCGGTTTTAACGGTGGAGCCTTGGGACTGGATAGTGGTTTCTATGTTGCTCAGAAGAAGAAAACTGTTGCTGGTGGCGAGTGGCTGGGGAGCTGCGGGAGGCGGGGGTCCCCCATGTTTGCCACAAGTGACCAATGACCAGGCAGCTGGAGTAGAGCTGAGCGGACCTCCTTCACCGGTCTCCCCGGCTGGGGCACCTCTGAAGGTCCGGCACGGTGTCGTCCAGCTCTCTTGGTTGAATCCAGCTGCGTTGAGTGGGCAGCGAGCATTGGGCAGTATCATCATGGGACTTGTTTGTTTGGGAAACAAACAAGTCCGGCCGGTCCAGCCTCGGGGACAGAGGTCGAGTCGCTGTCTGGCCAGAGGGAGTCGAAGAAAGTCTTATCGTCCTTTATTTGGTGGAGCTGCAACACCCTCATTGTGATGTATGTAATTACAACCATTACACATTTGTACAGTATATCGACATACAGTATATAGTGGAGAAAATAATTATTTGATTCCCTGATGATTTTGTAAGTTTTCCTTATTAGAAAGAAATGAGCACTCTTGTCATTTTTATGGTACTTTTATTTTAAAGGTAGGGTAAGTGATTTGAAAATTAATTTTGTAGTACCAGCCTGGTGCACTAGGGGGCCCCAAGAATAGCTACACTATGTGAACCTGCTACTCGATCCTGATTGGAGGAGAATTCATCCTCCACCTGGGGAACTTTTATTAGCTCCTCTGCTAACGTGGGGGAGGGGGAAACTCCATATATGGTCTGCACATCTTATAATAGAGCATTTTAACAGAAAAAAAATGTTGTGGTGATATCTGACAAAAGTGAAATCACTTCCCCTACCTTTAACAAATAGAGACAGAATATGAAGAAAAATGTCCATAAGAAAATAATATTTAAAGGTTATAAATTACTTCGCGTTAGTTCAAATCAGTTGAAATAAGTACCAACAACCTGACTTGGTTCTTGGTGGAGAAACCCTTGTTGGCAAGCACAGAAGTCAGACGTTTCTTGTAGTTGGTCACCAAGTTGGCGCACATCTCAGGAGAGCTTTTGACACACTCCTGTTTAGATATCCTCTCCAAATCCTGAAGGTTTTGAGTATGTTACTTGACAACTCGAAGCCCTAGCTCCCTCCATAGATTTTCTATAGGATTAAGGTCTGGAGACTGGCTAGACCACTCCATGACCTTAAAGTGTAAATAACCTGTTTTGCACTACTTTTCCCAATCAAATTGTGTAATAATTACAAACACATTTGCCAATACAACAATACTTGGTGTGTATTTGCTCTGGGGGCTATCAGAAGAAAGGTGGTCCAACCCCCGAAGCACTGCCCAATTACGCCGGAAAGTTACAAGTTGATATGGCGCGTAAAGATCTCATCGGGTTCCCATTGACTTGCATAGAAAAGTGGCCGTGGGAATTACCATATTAAACACTTTGAACACCTTATATATATATTAAACACTTATCAAACACCTTGGTCCTTTGAAATCCGGCCAGTTCACACCACGAATAATTCTTGACCTCATTACTCTAGGATGGAGAACGAACGAAACGGAACAAAACACACCAATTACATGCCGACTGTAAAGGAGAAACCACGTGGATCAGCCACTAGTGATCATTGAGCAATTTGAAAATAACAAAACAGAAGATAGCTGGACAATTTCGACGTGCAGAATTTTGTTGATTGCTCTGCTCGATGAAGCTGACTGTTCCAAACTTCGCCGAGTGTCCAGGGCTGTCACTCCTTCCATCCCCTGACAACACCAGTGGTCCAGGCATGTCTTTGAGGGAGTTGATGATGGTGCTTTGCTCATCCTTCCAGAGTTTTACAATGGCTGGTTAAAGGTGTGCTTTCTGGTGTGAAAAGAAAGTTTTACGATGGATTGTCGCCAGTCCCATAATCTGGAGCATGCAGAGGGCTTTGGTCGGCAAGCTTCCTGTAACCAGGATGGCAGCAGAAAGCAGCAAATTCCCAGCAGCAATCTTCCCGATCTTTGGCTGGCTATACCACTGCCTCACATGGGTTATGTAGACCGCTGTGCCATTCACTCTGAGTTGTCCTGGTGTCTTCTCATAACACAGCTCACATTTCTCAAAGATGGTCAATAGCTGTGACTCAAATACAGGACCGGGCCACGTGGTTGCAGGCTCCCTGGAAAATAAATGATATTATTATTGATATTAACCACGTATTTTGGGACAGAAACACATTTTCCAAAAATGACGTCACAATCCGTGCTGGCTTTGTCCGCGGCGTGAATGGGGGATCCATTTCTGGAACATGGGCAACGTCACAAGGTCTGGGGGAATGCTCAGCTCTATGAACTACATATGCTAAACTACACAAAGTATAAAAGCCAAATGATGAGTCTCCAGAGGACCATTTATAGCTATGAGTTGAATGATGAATTATTGTATTGGAGAATACATTTTGAGGTGGCTTGAACATCAACACACCACATGACGTGTGATTCCTTTTGTATTGCAATCAAACATATACCTGTAGCTGACTGTGTAACACCCGAGAAGTGAAAATGCACAACTCTAGCCTAGAACGGTTTAGTGTAAATGTAGCATAAATGTAGCACCAAACAAATTGGCCACTGACCGAGTTACAGATGTCATCTCGTCGTCCTCTTCATGCTCGGATGGGAGATAATCTTCATCGTCCTCTTCCATCCATTCCTCCTCCTCCTCCTCCTCATCCACCCCCATGATCTCTTGCTTGTCACACAGGAGTTCACACTGTAGCCCAACATCTACCATTTTAGGTGGGCACTGAAGACCTGTAATTACAGTTTTGACTGACTGATTGCAGGATCGTTTGCAGAATTACAGTACATTCTAACTCAATACAAGTCTAACTCAATACAAAAGACTGTTGACTGTTATGTATAGTTATATGTTCCCTTTTAATGCTTTTATCTAAAGTGTATTACATAGATTGAACATTACGTCCACACATTGATGACACAGGCAGCCATGCAAGGCACATGAGAAATAAGTTTGAACAAGGTCAGTGCCTTGTTCAAAAACACCTCAACACTAACTTTGGGGAACCCAGGATTAAACTGGAAAACACACGGTTCCCATCAGAATGTTCTATGGTACGCTCAACCCTTCATCCAACGCTGTCATGTTATTGAGCTATGGCACAGATTAATAATAATAACTAATTCAATTTACGATACTCACCAATGGACACATGTGGAGTAGCTATCCCTCAGTACCAGGGCTTTAAACCGGTTCAAAGAACGAAAACCGAAAACCGAAACGAACGGAATTCTAGGGGATTTTTCAAGGAACGGAAACGAAAACGAAAACGTAATGGTCTTCAACTGTTCCGGAACGAAACGTAATTCTGAAATCCACAAAACCGGTTAATAACGTTTTTTTTTTTTCGTTCTCAATCAATGATAAATTAAGCTACTCGCAACTATCAAAGTTGCGTTTTTAATAAACACGCATATCGTGACTGTTATAGCCTATTTACCACCGGCTTTTTCCGAGTCGAAATGTTAGAGCCGGGCCTGCCGAGGGACCGAGGCTGTGCGTATGACTATTGTCATGCAGCACGCAGCGCAGCTAAAAGACCCGGGCCAGCCATTAGAATATAGCAACAGCCCACACGCCAGAACAATGAGGAAATATGAAGTCTAACAGGCACATCATCAGAATACAATGTATTTCCTTGATTTCATATTACAGCGGGCATTTGGATTCCTCTTCCTCCTGCTCGTCCTAAAAAAAAATCCACACATCTGGAACCCGCTCCTTTTCTGAGGCTGAGCCATTCAGCAAATAGCCTAAACGAGAATGCGCTCTGAGAAGTAACTGTTCCTTGCGTCCCGTGCGTAATGCGAAACCAAGACAAGACGGTCTTTGTAACACGACGGGTGGTGGTGGGTTACGTTTGGAGACAAAGTTTGCGCGATGGTGATATTTCTCTGACACTGTGCCGCTGGCTGCAGCTGCAGCCTCTCAGTTAGGACGCGCTGAGGTGCTTCTCACTGAGATGCGCAGATTAAAAGGGAGAGCCCAGCTGCGGTCAGATGTTAATTAAGGCTGAACTCCGATACAATTGGAAAGGAATTAAGAATGACTTCTGTCTGTCATAATAACCAATATAGGCTAGTTGATTACTGTAGCCTACACAGGCGTCGCACACATAGAGCAAGAATATATGGGAAAACAAAGGTAAATGTTTAATTTTCCCCTTTCCTCCTTTTCCAGAGACATGCGTAATCGCCATATAGCCATGCATGCGCGCTGCGGGTGCCGTCGTGATGCAGACAGACAGACAGCGCAATGGCCTTACTGACATCCATAAAATAAAACTCTGCTCTGCTCCTGTGGCAGGGTAATAATGTGGATGAAAATCAATAGTCCAGCGCGCCCCGAGAGCCACGTGCGCTTGATGTTTGTAAACAACTTCACGTGTATCCGCAAAACATTACGGAACGATAAGAACGAACGTAATTTTTCCGTTCCGAACCGGTTCGAACCGGTTCGGTTTGGTGCTGGAACGATTGCCAGAACGAAAACGTTAAATATAAATCTACCCGAACCGGTTTTGAACCGTTCCTGAAAAATAATTTCGTTTTCAAGCCCTGCTGAGTACTGTGTTCCTTTAGTTACCGGAAGTTGAGCCAAGGATTTTGGTTCAGGCTCAGGCTGCCTTGGATTTGCGGAAAAAGAGGAGGATGAAGATGAAGGACTCTCTGACCTTTGAGTGACGGGGGCTGCCAGGCACTTTAAAAAGCAGGGAATAAAACCATTACAATATGCAGTGCCAATATAATAAGTATAGTAGTAAGTTTCTCAAATAGTCAGCTAGTGATATTAACAATAACACTCAATCAATTTATCCATATTGATATATTAGCCCAGTGGTATTCAACCTTTTTGATACCAGGGCCCACTATTTATTCAGAATGTGAGTCACGGACCACCATTTGATGACATTTTAGCCCCACAGACCCCCAAAACTAAATGTTTCTTTTGCTTTTGTTCAATACCAGGCTGGGCTTGGGCTAATTCACATGATGAATATTTTAAGGTTTCATTTTTAAGCTCTCAAAGAGTTACATCTGGTTAACCATCTTTCCATAATTTAGCTGGGGACCACCTGGAACTCTCAAGGACCACTGGTGCTCCCCGAACCACTGGTTTAAAACCACTGTATTAGCCCACCGACCATCTAAATTCTAGTCAAAGTGGGTGCCTTTGAGAAAGATTGAGACCCAGAACACAACGAAACACATGATATCTACCGGCTTTATGTCAATTTGCAAATGAATCGACTTGGGACGCTGGTAATTATTCTATATTGCATTAGTAAAACTACTAGAGACGTTCAACCCAGAGTGTGGCAGGCAGGCTGGCGGAGTCTACATCAGGGCAAATTATTATAAACCGTACACGTACTGTACATTTAGGTAGTGACAGTCTGACATTACTCTATGGACCTCCAATTGAAAGCGATGGTTAGCGAAAAGTTATTTGTTACTGATCTCAGTGATCTGTCGCTCATGAACCAAATGGACCCGTTATGATTCCATCTGTACGCGATTAGTGTACAGATGGAACCATAACAATCACGTACAGATGGAACCATAACGGGTCCATTTGGTTCATCGGTGGTTCATCATGGACCCCCTGAAACTGCCTCGAGTACAGGGGTACTCCCCCGACCCCACTATTGGAACCAATAGCCCAATTCAGTACGGGACGGTGGACTATATGATCAAATTGAAGCAAATGAGCTGTGAAAGTGTTTTTACTGCATGCCACCAACAATGGTAGATTAAATCAAAGTTTACTTAGGCTATTTTTGAGGGACATGTGTCAACAGTTTTGAGAGTTTTTTGCAGGTTACCTTCACTTTAATGTGCTTCTTCTTGAGCCACTCGTTTGTTGCCTTGACTGTATGTTTTGGGTCACCGTCATGCTGGAAGACCCAGCCATGACCCATCGTCAGTGCTCTGGCTGAGGGAAGGAGGTTCTTGTCCAAGATTCTGTGGTACATGGCCACATCCATCGGCCACAGTTGTCCTGTATATCCTTAGCAGAGAAACAGCCCCACAGCCCCATTTTTCCACCTCCATGCTTGACTGTGGGGATGGTGTTGTTGGGTTTGTATTCAGCATTTCTCTCCCTCCAAACACGATGAGTCAAATGGATGCCAAAGAGTTCAATTTTGGTCTCTTTTGACCACATCACCTTCCCCGCAGCCTGGTCTGAATAGTTTAGGTGTTCATTGGCAAACTTTAGACAGGCCTCTATGTGCTTTCTTGAGCAGAGGGACCTTGCGAGCACTGCAGGATTTCAATCCGTTACGGTGTAGTGTGTTACCAATGGTTTTCTTGGTGATTGTGGTCCCAGTTGCCTTCAGATCATTAACAACACCATCCCCAGGCATGGAGGTGGAAACATTATGATTTGGGGCTGTTTCCCTGCTAAGGGTGCAGGGCAATTTCACCGCATTGTGTGGCCGATGGATGGTTTGAGCCATGTACTGCAACATCTTGGACAAGAACCTCCTTCCCTCGGCCAGAGCACTAAAAATGGGTCTTGAAGAAGCACATTAAGGTCATGGAGTGACCTAGCCACTCTCCAGAACTTAATCCTATAGAAAATCTATGGAGGGAGCTTGAGCTTCGAGTTGTCCAGCAACAGCCTCGAAACCTTCAGGATTTGGAGAGAATATCTAAACAGGAGGGGGCCAAAATCCCTCCTGAGATGTGCGCAATCTTGGTGACCCAACTACAAAAAATGTCTGACTTCTGTGCTTGCCAACGGTTTCTCCACCAAGTACTAAGTCAGGTTGTGCTTGGGTATCCAATACTTATTTCACCAGATCTAACGCAAATTAATTCATAACCTTTAAAGTGGGGGTGCCGTGATTTTTGTATTTTTCCCAATTTTGTACATGTTTAAGAGGTGACAGTATGTAAATACACCCCTTGGTGTCTTTTTTATGTGCAATGATGTCTTCCCTTTGTATTTAGGGTTTCTTCCTGGGGGCTGAACTTGTCCAGGCAAACATGCCAATGAAAAAAACTCCATTACAGTGACATCACATTTTCTGCCCCTCCCCTAACTCCTCCCCCTTTATCATGCAAGTAAAGCTGTAAGTGTGTCTTCAGTTCAGGTGGATCTCCACCCATCACCACCCACCAGGCAAACCAGGCATACTTAATGAACTGGCTGGGTGGAATCATAAAAATGACAGTTTAACAAACACTGTACACTTTTTTGAAAAACATCTTACTCTTCATATAACAATAATACCTGATGATCATGTTTTAGGGTAGAAAAAAATCATGGCACTCCATCTTTAAATATTATTATTATAATAATAACTATAAAAATTATTACACTGATTTGAAAATCGTCTTCAACCTATCATCAATTCAACACCCTACAAAGACAAGATATTTAATGTTCAAACTGAACTTTATTGTTTTTTGATAATATACAATCTTGATAATTTGATCGCTACATCACATACCAAAAAAGTTGGCAAGGGTATGTTTACCACTGTGTTACTTAACCTTTCCCCTTGGGAAACTGAATACACTCATTTTAAAGGTTTTTAGGTGGAATTCCTTACCATTCTTGCTTGATGTATGGATGACTTAAGTTGTTCAACATTTTGGGGTCTCGAATTTCATACTTTGCAGCACACACTTTCAAAGCTGGACTGCAGGCAGGTCAGTCTGGTAGAATGTGTGGCTTGGCATTGTCCTGGTGAAATAATCAGGAACATGTCTTGCATCTGTATTGTATTAAACTGAATCTAGGATTTGTAAGTCATTTTATTTTTCAAATACATTTATGCCACGCCATTTTGCAACCCCGTTTTGTCACCCAGTGCCAATTCCTAATGTGATCTTGGGCTCTACATACCCTCCACCAACCTGAGGAGGCAGCGGACAAGCTTTATGCTTCCTTCCTTCAATGCACAAGGAGTCCAAGCTGCCTTCTCTAGCGTGTGGATGGAACACGTTATTCCAACAAGTTCATCAGGTGCCCCGGCTGGCCAGGGGGAGGCGGTTTAGAGCCCAGGATTACTGCATGTTTTTGTGAGGGTATCTACCCTAGGGGACACGGGGAGGACATGCAAACAAAAGGCCCTTTCACCAACCCCGCCTCAGGCATGGGCACTGATGACGCGGAGAGACACGCCGCCAACACCAACAGCAGCACCCCTAGCAGGAATCGAACTCAGGACCTTCTAGCTGTGAGGCAACAGTACTAACCACTGTTCCACCGTGCCCCCATAAGTTTATTTTCATTTTTCACAACGTCCCAACTTTTTTAGAATTGGCATTGTATGATCTGATATTTATAATTACTTGTCATGGCTGATGAACTAACTTTGAAATGAACTGTGTATTATAAATTAATAACTTCACAGTCAATGAAATGTTGGAGCATGCCCCAACGATTAAAGTTTTTTATTGTTTTAAATTCCAAAATAGTAATAATACTAATATTATATTTAAAGGTCTACATTGGCCCTTAATGATTTGATAACTAAATAATTAGAAAAATATATATTTGAATTCAACAGGCTGTCAAACAGTCAAACAATTCAGCAGTCTTTTTTTATTGTATTCTTCACCCTTTACAATGGTCTGCATTTTTTTTGTTGTTTGACGCACACTGCTTCTTATTGAAATGTGCAAATAAACATCCTTTTACTCTAGTTGGTACTGTAAAATCATTACTTCATTGTCTAAAATCCATTCATGAATCAAAATGTATTATTATGACAATGAATCAATCCTATTTATTCAAGAGCACATTATTATTATTATTATTATTATTATTATTATTATTATTATTATTATTATTATTATTTTATTCATAAGAGCTTTACACACAACAACAGCTCTGTTCTGTAACAGAACAGAACTGTTGTGCGTAAAGAACAGAACTTCTGTTCAAGAAGTGTTGTAAAAATAAGCTGCTGCCAGTTGCGGATCGAGGATCTAGTGTGAAGTACTGTCAAGTACACACTGCTTTTGTTGGATTGATAGACCTATAAATAAATGATGTTAGTAAATCCCTGTGGGAGAGAAGCAGGTCTCTCTCAGACCTGCTTCCCGCTGTATTCCACTGTACCATGGCTCCACCTAGTGACCGTCAATGGTAAGTGCACCATGCACGCTCCAGATCCGTCTAGTAGAAAATTGCGACATTGGGGGGGCAGAGACATCATACGGGACAAACTGGAGTTGGAAATACATTGTTTTCAAAAAAGAGTTTTTTTTTAGTCAAGATGTGCGCAGGTTTATGTTGTACGATTACAGAAAATGCTCTGTTGCATCCAATCATGCATGCCTGCCTACTTCCAGTCCAGGACTTGTCCCTGTTGTCCCCATTCTCAATAGAGGAGCAGTCTTTGGACTGTCCTTATGAAGCGAACTGAGTTTGCGTACCTCTGTCTATACTCTAGGCTCTATTAGGGCTAGTGCGCAGGAGCGGAACCCTTACAACATTCCACAAATCCACACATGTTGTGTTCATTCACTGTCAGCAGCGAGCAGCGTGGTCTGAAAACACTATAAAAGTAGAAATTAAAACAGCGTCGTCGTTAAGCAGCTCAATCCCGAAACACAGCAGGTAGGACGAACTGATTCACCTTGTATTTCTTTCACGTCTGCTTGTTTGTTATAAATGTGATAGCAGTATGCTAAGTAGGCCTATTGCTGCACGTCGTCAACAAGGAATAACTTTCTACCTTCACTGTGCAGAGGAACGTAGGTTCCACACACTCACTCACACACACACACACACACACACACACACACACACACACACACACACACACACACACACACACACACACACACACACACATACACACACACACACATATATATATATATATATATATATATAATATATATATATATATATATATATATATATATATATATATATATATATATATATATATATATATATATATATATATATATATAATTTCTATGGGTCTACACACCAAAGCCAGTGCAGCATGGCTGTATCAGAGCCTTATAGTAGGAAGAGTTGAGTCATTACGGGGGTACAGGCTCAGACCAGAGCCTTGTAGTAGGAAGAGTTGCGCCATTACGGGGGTTCAGACCAGAGCCTTGTAGTAGGAAGAGTTGCGCCATTATGGGGGTACAGGCTCAGACACGTGACCTTATAGTGAAGCATGTGGCGTTTGGAATATATTATTTTGCATGAGGTAGCCGCAAATATTGACGATTTTAGGTATATATATTCAACATGGCAATTGTTTTAATCATCTTTGTAATGTGTATGATGTGCTATTATTAAAAATGAATGAATATAAAGGGATTTAAAACCATTAAAGCTGGGCTGTTATAGAGGGAAATTATAATGTATTTATCCATGTTTAAACTATTTTGCTCTTTCAAGTCGTAAATATAATTATATCGTTTGCAATTCATGAAACAAATTGTAAGAAAATAACCTGTGACATGTTTTCTTAATTTGTCTGCAAATAGTCATTACTACCCAATTGTTTTTACACGTCTGTGGGCTGGATTAGTTCCATTCAAGTGTTTGACACAGTCTGCCTTCCCAGTAGCGCGAGATGCCGTAGAGGCAGCCATTACACTGGCCCTATGAAGTGAACGGAGTTGTCAGAACCTGTGAGTTGTCTTCCATCCATGTTGAGCCGTGTTGGGGGCTGTAAGTCTTTTCCATGAGCATGCGTGCCACTGAGATCTGCTTCCCATCACCAGAAGTGGATTCCCCATTCATTTTTCTCATAGACTTTTCAAAAATGATACATATAAAGACAATTACACTGTGGACAAAGCCAACTCGGGTCATGGCAAATCATGATGATGATACACACAATCTTTTGGGACAATCAAATAATTTCTAAGATGAAAAACGAAACAAAGTGCAGGGCTTGACACTAACACTTGCCCGCTTGCCCGGGGCAAGTAAAAAAAAATGTTGGGGCAAGTGAAGGCTGCTACCTGGTTGCCCGATCGGGCAAGACCTCTGTGTCTTTCCCTGTTTTCTAGCTATCCACAATTCCGGGCTGGATTTGGGAAACAAACTGTACTTAACATTAACATAATTAACATACACATCAAAATGACCTAATCTTCTACATTCTCTAGTTGTATAGACTTGGGCAAATTAAGATGATGAATTTCAACTCTTGAGTGTAAAAATGAAACCAAATGGACCCGCAAGGGTCCATTTGGTTTCATTTTTACGTTCTCAAGAGTTACATCTGGTTAACCAACTTAACTGGGGACCACCTGGAACCCTCTCAGGGACCACTTGTTGAAAACCCCTGGTCTAAAGCACCCAAGTAGGAAGTAAACTTAAATGCAAAATTTACAATATATTTTTGGGGGGCAAGTGACCATGACCTAAGGGCAAGTAGAACCTGACTTGCACTTGCCCGATGGGCAAGTGTCTCGGAGACCTTAGTGTCAACCCCTGAAGTGTTCTATTCTGCCGTTTTCTACTTCTTGCTGATTGGATATTAAATGATAATATTATGTTTGTTGTCTACATTTATCACAACCCAAGTTGGCTTTGTCCACAGTGCAATCGTGTTTTTATTAACCATTTTAAAAAAAATCTATGAGGAAAATGAATGAGGAATCCACTTCTGGAACAGGGGCGGTGACATCACTGCGCAGGTCTATAGGAAACTTGTTGCGAACTTCTCGAGAGATTACCTTGGCTTCTGCACCGGTATTCCAGTATGCCTGGACAGGTCGGCCATTTACTGTCATTTACTGTAGGTGTTGCCTCAGTTTGGTGTGCATGTCTCCACAGACTTCTCTCTACAAAGACAACTGGCCCCTAGGGCTCCAGCTGCAAGACTCGCTCACATGTGGGCTAGCCACTTCGCAACTCCCAAACATCCTACTGTCTCAGGGGTTGACACTAACGTCTCCGAGGCACTTGCCCATCGGGCAAGTGGAAGTCAGGTTCTACTTGCCCTCAAGTCATGGTCACTTGCCCCCCAAATTATATCGTAACTTTTGCATTTAAGTTTACTTTCCACTTGTGCACTTTAAATATTTCCTTTCGTAGTCAAAGAGTCAAAGACTGTTTTGTTTTAGTCACAATCAGCTGCAGTAAATATTGAACTTGTAAATCAGTGGTTCCTATAGTGGTGACGGTCCATGAACCCACCAAAATGATAGTTTGCAACCAAAAGGACCTGGGAGAGAGATGGGCGAAATGGCTAGAAAGCAGACAATATATTGTGTTGTGTTATAGTGCACTAAGTCACACGCTTGCCCGATCGGGCAACCAGGTAGCAGTCTTCACTTGCCTGACCATTTTTTTTACTTGCCCTGGCCAAGCGGGCAAGTTTTAGTGTCAAGCCTTGAATGGATTGCATTTTTAGAGCGCTTTTCTATACACTGCGTGTATACTCAAAGCGCTTACAATGGTCCTTTCATACATTGTGCTGTAATTACTATATTAGTAATTGGTAGTTGCTTGGCTGATCAATAGCGCCTACAGAAATGGTGGTATTGGAAATTAAAAACATCCCCTTCAACAACTAAAAGCTGTGTAGCCGTTAAAACATCAAACTTATAGTTTGCATTGATGAGCTCAAAGCGCAGCTGCAATCAATCTAGTATTAAAGGTAGGGTAAGTGATTTGAAATTCATCGTGTAGTGCCAGCCTGGTACACTAGGGGCGCCCAAGAGTAGCTACACTATGTGAACCTGCTGCTCGATCCTGATTGGAGGAGAATTCACCCTCCACTTGGGGAACTTGTATTAACTCCTCTGCTAACGTGGTGGGGGTGGGGGGGGGGGGGACCTCCATATATGGTCTGCACGCCTCATAATAGAGCATTATTACAGAAAAAAAATTGGGGTGATATCTGACAAAAGTGAAATCACTTCCCCTACCTTTAAACGACCACACCAAATATTTGATGTAGCCTACTGTAGGTCTACGGTGTTGTGCCCAGTATAATTATTTAATGGCATCATGTCATGCAATGCCAATATGCCATGATGATCATCACGCCTCGAGCATTATTATCTTCTTGTGACATGCAGCTAACATTATGTAATGTACAAAACCACAGATGAGATGATTGTCAGCTTGTAGACCCAATGTAAGTAAGTCAGTAGCCTTGTTAGGCCGTGATGAGGCCCAGCTGAGCCATTGAGGCCCATATAGCTCAAGAGCCTATCTCCTGTTTCGGTAGCGTGATGCAGCCTTCTTACAAGTACACCCCCTGGCATGACGCTAGTATGTTGCATGGACTTAACCCCATTACATCCCTTTATGCTAAGTGCCAAGCAGGCAGTCTTTGGTATGACACGGCCGGGAATCGAACCCCGACCTCCCAATCTCAGGGCAGACACTCGGTATTATATTGGTATAAAAGATCTCTCCATGTCTCTGTCTCTCAACGCAACGTCACCAACCTAATCTAACCTTTATATTTATATATACTGTACATACATTATATATATATATATATATATATATATATATATATATATATATATATATATATATATATATATATATATATATATATATATATATATATATATATAGTGTATGTGTAACCCGTAATCGTTTTTTTGCGTGCTAAATTATTTGTATATGATACTGTATGTATTTCATATGATGTATGTTATTTAACTTTTTAAATTCACATTGGTCAAATAAAACATTTAAAATAATAAAATATTACTATGGCATTCAGATTATTAAGTGTACATATCAATGCTTTTAGGGGGACTTTCTATCATTATTTTCATTATTTTCATTATTATTATTTTGATGGGAATTCCTGGGTAGGAAAATTCCTGGGAATGAAAATAATTCTAATTCTGGAAAAAATATTAAACCTTAGTCTGGTTCCTGCCTGGGGTCTGTGCGTTCACAAAGCTGACTATCTGCAGATGTTGACATGTATCAGTTCTTGAAAAGTTGTGAGGGCACCAATTCTTTGTTATTCTTTAAATAATGATCATTACATAGCCACCTGATTGTTTGTAGAATCTCACTTGTATGTCCTTGTTCACTTGGTTTCAGACCAGACTGCAAGTGAAGATGAACTCTCCCGACTCAAGAACTACAATACCCATGATGCATCACTCCCAGATGAAGATGAATTCTCCAGAATCAGCCAAGGATGCTGAAGACGTTTCTGTCAAACAGGAAGCTGAAGACGTTTCTGTCAAACAGGAAGCTGAAGACGTTTCTGTCAAACAGGAAGCTGAAGACGTTTCTGTCAAACAGGAAGCTGAAGACGTTTCTGTCAAACAGGAAGCTGAAGACGTTTCTGTCAAACAGGAAGCTGAAGACGTTTCTGTCAAACAGGAGGCTGAAGACGTTTCTATTAAACAGGAGGCAGAAGACGTTTCTATCAAACAGGAAGCTGAAGACCACTCACACCTCAGTAAGTTTCATGTTCTGTAGAGCTGCCACAATGTCTTTTTATTTACAGGACAATGACATTGGCAAAGTAGAAGATATTGTTTCAGAAGAAAGAATGAGGGCTTGGTGCCAACGATGGTAGTATAAATAAATAGCGTAGTAAAAATTCAGCTGGTTGTACAGTACTTTCACAACACATGTCCTTCTGGACGTTTGTCTCAGTTCATAGTCAAGCAGTTAATCATGATAATTGTTCAGTTTGTGATAAAAGCGTGACATTTGTTAGACGTATAACTAAAGACTAAAAATATTTGGATATGGAGGCATCTTAAATTCCAAGATGGCGGCCAGTAAAGTTGGAAGGTCCTGGGTTCGATTCCCGATAGGGACACCGCTTGTGAGTGCTGGTGGCGTGTCTCCTCCTCCTCCACATCATCAGTGCCCATACCCGCGGCGGGGTTGGCGAAAGGGCCTTTTTGTATGGAGTTTGCATGTTCTCCCCGTGTCCCCTACGGTTGATACCCTCACAAAAAACATGCAGTAGTCCTGGGCTCTAAACTGCCTCCTCCTGGCCAGCCGGGGCGCCTGATGGAGGGGACAGGAACTTGTTGGAATAACGTGTTCCTTCCAAGTGCTACGTCCAATCAGGGAAACCCCCTGTTAGGTGAAAAGAAGGCAGCTTGGACTCCTCATGCATTGAAGGAAGCATGAGGCCAGTCTGCTGCCTCCCCCAGGTTGGTGGAGGGTGTGTAGAGCCCAGGATTACATTGGGCACTGGGAATTGGCACTGGGTGAAAAAATGGGTTGCAAAATTGTAGGATAAAAATATATTTTAAGAAATGCATTGATTTTACACCGCTTAAATGTATTGAGAGTTAATATAAAGTTGGGCATTACGGGCAATTTGTTACCAAGTACATGTCTGTATGCATGTTTCCTACGGTTCTTGAGATACAGCACATGGATGATATTACAGACTGGGGACAGCAATTCATAATTTGAAAGATGTCTGTATGTACTACGGTTCTTAGAGTTAGAACATACTGTATAGGTAGTGATGAGGCTCCATAATGGTAACATTTTGGCATGTTTTGCTCTTTTACTCAAAGATCCCTTTATCAGCATCTCTGCTATTTTCAGGAAAACAGACCTACACAGGTTGGGATGTATTAAAACGAATGTGAATGCTGTTCCAGTGTTAAATTTGCTGCACATATTTTGCGAACGTACACCAGGTAGACCCAGGTAGTCCTGTGCTTCATGCTGTGTCTGTGTGGCGCCCGGCGCCCCACGCTCTCTTTATGGCACCTCATTTTCTGAGCACAAAACGCCAGTCCCGTTGAAAATGAACTAGAACGCGTGATTTGTTACTGGTTGTCTGTAAGCCTCTTAATGCACATATGTGACTCAATCTGGTGCTTTCAGGCTCAAGTAGGCCAAGGTCATTTTATTTTTTATTTTTACAGATTATTAAAGTATTCAATGGTAAGCTTCCATATGATGCATCACTCAAGGAAATTGGAGCATTTTTAGTAGTTATGAGCATTTAAATCTGAGCGTCCCAAAATAGCAAATTGAGAAAAGGCCACTCAAAAGTTTCAGAGGTTTTTCACACCTACAGTTGGGTAGAAATGGGTGGCAAGTAACAATGGGAGGGTCATCCACTCCACCCATAATGTCTAATTGAAATACAATAACTATCTACTGCACTAGACTGTGAATAGCCTTAAAGGTCTGTTTTAAAATACCTATAATAATGCTAATACATGTCGACTTTTATTAGAGAAAGTAAAAGATGGGTGTTAATTGATTTACATTCCTTGATTTATTTAGTTTTAGAAATTTAGGGGGAGCAGTTATAATTTATTGGCATTTATTAGGACTTAGTAGATAATAAAAAGACATGACATTAAACATTCCAAAACAAATGTGTATTTAGGATATCTATATTTCTTTAACTGTTTTGATTAAATGATCGTTTTGTGGGCAAAAAAGAAAAAAGCCTGAGAGCGGTTTTATATCAGACATTTACAGGCGGATATTACAAACAATCATGTACACATAATAAATGCCCCGGGTGTTGACTCTTTATCTGAACAAACATTATAATATAAATTGAGTTGGAAATACATTGCTTTCAGCGACATTGAAAGGTCAGAAGCTGAGCACTCAAGCGCTGTTCATGTAGCTCAAATAGGGACAAACTGCAGTTGGAAATGAATTTCATCAAAGGCGGCAGAAATATGAGCTGTTTTATGTATGTTTTCAACATGTCAACGGTACAGTTATTGTACAGTAACAGTATTACTGTACAATAACATTTATGTTGTACTATTACTAAAACGATCTAAAATAAAGCAACTTAGGAACATTAAAGCTGGGCTGTTGCCTGACTCCAATGCATTTCTGCCTACTTCGGGTCCAGGACTTGTCCCTATTTGTTTTCCCCATACTCCATTTAAGTCTAAGTCGAAGAGCCGCCATTTGAGCCGTCACTCATTCATGCAATGCAGCCATGCGTCGCACGCATACGCACACACCATGCAGGGAGGACAAACTACTTCGGATGTACATATAAAAAGAAGACGATGATCCGGGCACACGGGAAGTAAAAATCAAGTACTTTATTAAATTAAAACGGCAACATAGCCAACATGTTTCGACCACATGGCGGTCTTCATGTACTTAGGAAGTACATTGGAAAAGTGAACATTGTTTAGATGTAAACAGCGCAGCCTTGGCTTAAAAAAACAACAACAATGTGGGGCGATCTGCAGGGTGTCTCGTGATCGCAGTGAGACTCGACTGTAAACCGAAGACAAACGGCGATCCATGACCAATCACAATCATGTATGCAAATCGCTGAGTCGCCCCTCTCCACCCACAAAAGAGACGGGGAAACTTACCAAAAATAACTTGCTACTTTGGCAAATGAATAAACTTTCTCCAAATCATTTAACTGTTTGGAGGGAAAGTAAGATCAAAGTTCAAGCTTTTTTAATATGAAAAACAAAAACGAAATTAGCCAAAAAAAAGAAAAATAAACTTTTATGGCTTTCACATGGGGAACAAAGCATCAGACCTGATCGCATATATTACACTATTACACGTATTAGCCTATTGCACTTATTGCACATATTATACTATTACACATATAGCCCATAGTCCTATTGCACTATTATCCTAATGCATATATATTGCACTATTACACATATTACCTTATTGCATATATTACACTGTTAGCCTATTGTACATACATTATGCTCAAGACTGCACGCAGAGGGTGCGCACGCACACCGGCGCTGTCAATCAGCACATGGGGGTCTGGGGAACGATTTTGCTGGGGAACGATTTTGCGCACCACAGGTGGGGCTCGTATAATATTGTTTATGGCCAGAAGCCTTTTTATTAGGGGTGGGACTCGATTAAAAATTTTGATCTAATTAATTAGAGGCTCAATAATTAATTAATCTCAATTAATCTCATTTTAATCGCATATTATTATTTACCTGAGAAAAGTGAGAAAGCACATTTTTGAATTGAATTTGATATTACGAGTGAAGCAATGAACTGAAGAGTGAAGCAATGAACTGAATACTAGGCCTGTGAATCTGTGGGTTGGGACACCCACAGATTCACAGGCCTAGTATTCAGTTCATTGCTTCGATACAATTCAGTATCAATTTTCTGGGTCACGATTTGATCCAAAAACTAGATTTCTAGATTTTTTTTTTAAATTCTCGATTCAAAAAGATTCCCCAATTCCAAAGCTTTCCTCTTTTCTTCTTCTTATTTACCAAATTCAAGTACAAATGTTAGCATTTCTCAGTCAGTCCAGTACAATAATTGACTCTGGGGCAAAATAATTAAATACTGGTACTTGGAAGACTAGCTGGTAAGAAAGGCAGTGCCACACACAGCGCTGATTGTTCTGGAGCATACATTTGCATACATTTAGCAGTCATTATTATCATGCAATTTAGCGTCAGATAAACACAGTGAAGTGAACTACTCTGAACTAGGCTACTATGATCAAACCGTTCACGGAGGATTTGTTTGCCCAAAGCCCACGTCAGTTGATCATCTGAGCACACACACACACACACACAACACACACACACACACACACACACACACACACACACACACACACACACACACACACACACACACACACGGTCGCCCACTCCAGTTTGTCCCTATTCAAGCCATTGAATGTCGGACACCACAATGTCGCTCTGGTACTAGCCAGAATGCAGAAAGACTTACCCAAGCTCCCTTCTCTTCACGGGGTCAGTCCAATGGCGGCTCTTCTACATAGATTTCTACGAAACGGGGACAGTAACACTAGCTCCAACATGTTGGATGTGATTTGAGGCTCGAGCTGCTGCGATGGTATGCAAATTCTTTGTTGCATAAACAGCCTTTTTGTCCACGCTTCCATCCGTTCTTTGCTTAAATCTAAATTTGCCATCAACGGGGCCGAGTAATGCTTGCTCATCTGGTTTGTCGTTCATGTTGCGAGTTGTTTTGTTTTGTTTTTGCTGCGGGGGAAGAGGAGGAGGAGGCGGACGGAGCTTTAGAGTATAGACTGAGTTACGTTTACTCCATAGAGCTAGTAGACCAATGGCGATTCTTCTACATTGACTTCAACTGCAGTTTGTCCCTATTCAGGCCATTTGAACAGCGCTCAAGCGCTCAGTTTCTGACTCCTCAATGTCGTGACTCCGGGTGGACTGCCGCTTCCGTGTCCGTTAGCATATTGGGTAGGTGTGAAACGGTGATACAAAGAGAAACGTTCCACTTCAATGGTGTGAATGGGCCATCAGTGACAAACGTTCCGTTCCAATGGTGGATAAAGAAAAGGTGCGAATAAATGCGTTATTTTTTATAACGCGTTATATTTTCTGTAATTAATTAGTCTCAATTAACGCGCTAAAGTCCCACCCTTACTTATTAGTATACATTGAATTTCGCCAACTCCGTTCACTTCATTGAGCCAGTCCAATGGCGGCTCCTCTACGTTGTAAACAATGCATTTTCAACTCCAGTTGTCCCTATTCAGGCTGCATCAATAGCAGTTCGAGTGCGCAGTTTCTGAGCCATCAATGTCGCAACTAGATGGCTCTGCCCCAACTGGCCAGTCACACAGTGTCTTGTGGACACATGGGTGCATGTGTGTGCATACCGTGTCTTTCCACACTTTGTGTCTTTTTCGTTTAGGGCCGACATGTAGATTGGTTTCCTGAAAATAGTTGATAAGGTAATGAAGTGATATTTGAGTCACAGTGAAACATGCCAAAATGTTAGAATTATGGTGCCTCATCACTACCTTATATGTAACTCAAGATTCAAGATGCCTTCATATCCTTATATTTTTAGAATGTCTTTAGCTATACCTAAATTTCATGCTTTTATCACAAACTGAACGATTCCTCTAGTTTCTGGAGCTTGGCTGTGCTATTAGTTTTGAGCAACTAAAATAACTACCTGCATAGAAGGAAGACAGCCAGCCCGAGCCAGCACGAATGTAAGCTGTGGAAGGGAGGGTGGACTCAGGAATAAATGTACAGCAGCAACAAGCTAAGCAAAGACACATACATAATGGGTCATTTTGGTCATGAAACATGGAAGAAGAAAGCATTTACATTCTACAATTTATAATTACAATTTAGGCATTTAGCAGACCGACGCTCTTAATCCAGAGCGACTTACAATGGTGAAAAGTTTACAATTTAATCTGGATTTACAATACATTTTACAACATACAATGAAGCGCTAAAAAACATTGTAATACATTAGGCAACCTATATAAGTCATTGCAGCAAGTACTGTGGGTTGGTATATAATACAAGTGCTATGGGTTGAGATGGAGTCTGAAGAGGTGTGTCTTAAGACTGCGGCGGAAGATAGGTAGTGAGTCTAGGAACCCAGTGTTGACCGTCATGTTGTTTCTTCTCCTAGACATTCTGCACATGGTAGTGTGTAAAGATGAAGTTTCAGCTGAACAGGAGAGGAGCTCCAGTCTGCTAAAGGAGGAACCAGGGCCTTCATACATTAAAGCAGAACAAGAGGAGCTTAAAGAGGAACAGGAGGAGCTACTTCAAAGACCAGAGGAACATGCTGGGTCAACGTTGACATTACTAGCAGTGAAAAGCGAAGAGGAAAGTCATGCAGATATATCAGCCCACTGCTCTGAAGTTGAAGTTGAACTTGAAACTGACACTGAAGTCACTGAAGACCGTGATGATTGGGAAGAGACAAGTGAAGACGAGAAGGACATTTCTGAACCTTTCCAATGTGAACATTGTGACAAAAGTTTCAGTCACTCTCATTCACTTAACAGTCACCTTCGTGTCCACTCAGGAGAGAAACCTTTCCAATGTAAACATTGTGACAAGTATTTCAGTCAGTCAGGTAATTTGAAGGCACACCTTCGTGTCCACACAGGAGACAAACCCTTCCAATGTAAACATTGTGACCAGAGTTTCAGATACTCGAGTAATTTGAAGACACACCTTTGGGTCCACACAGGAGATAACCCTTTCCAATGTAAACATTGTGACAAGACTTTCAGTAATTCACGTAATTTGAAGATACACCTGAGTATCCATACTGGGGAGAAACCTTTCCAATGTGAACATTGTGACAAGAGTTACAGTGATTCAAGTGGTTTGAAGCAACACCAAAAGGTCCATACAGGACAGAAACCCTTCCAATGTAAACATTGTGGCAAGAGTTTCATTCAGTCAAGTTCTTTGAAGATACACCTTCTTGTCCATACAGGAGAGAAACCGTTCCAATGTAAACATTGTGACAAGAGTTTCAAACAGTCAGGTCAATTGAACAGACACCAGTTGGTCCATACTGCAGAGAAACCTTTCCAATGTAAAAAGTGTGGCCAGAGGTTTAGTCTGTTAGGTAATTTGAAGACACACGAGAAAATCTATGCCGCAGAGAAACCCTTCCAATGTAAACATTGTGACAAGAGTTTCAGTACTTCAAGTTATTTGAAGACACATATTCGAGTCCACACCGGGGAGAAGCCGTTCCAATGTAAACATTGTGACAAGAGTTTCGCTCAAGCAAGTAATTTGAAGACACACCAACGTGTCCATACTGCATCGTTTTAGACCTTGTGCTTCAGTATGCCGACAAGCTTCACGGAGATGCTAATTTTCCTTACCAGCTCGATTTCGAACCTGCCCACAGAGCTAAAACTACTATTAATTGCTGTCCGGACCATGGTATTACTGCGCTTAACTGACCAGCCAACTATCCTGACTTGATTATGATAGTATTGTCAGGGTTGATCACATCCCATTTATGATTTGTTCAACGTAGCACAGCCCAAGGATTAACTGCAAAAAGTTTATTATCTGCCCCCGCACCAAAGGAATGTCCCTTTGGTCTAGTGGTTAAGATGTTGGACTTTGACGCGGGAGACCCAGGTTTAAATCCCGGGCTTTACAGTTGTGCCGTGACCCGGATCGGGTTTCCCCGTGGAAGGAGGTCAAAAGGGAGGTGAGTGTAGCAGTTGGCTACAGCCTCTGTCGTGATGACCTCCAAAGTCTAGTATCTAGTAATTACTTCATTGTTTAGTAAATGCATTCCTAAATGCAAATTCCAAAATGTGTAATTATAATTGAATCAATCACATTTATTCAAGAGTACATTTGCCTTTTTATATCAAATGCAAAATAAAGAAAATGTGTGCAAACTTAAATAAGACGCCTTCATCATATGCATCATATGTCTCTCCATGTTGCAGCTTATATGTAGAGTAGGCCTAGTTTGAGGATTTTCTTACACCCTCCAATTTGTTAGATCACTTTCTGAAAATATATATTATCTATAGAGACACATGGAGATTACCCCCCCCCCCCCCAAAAATGTGTGTGTGTGTGTGTGTGTGTGTGTGTGTGTGTGTGTGTGTGTGTGTAATATTGTAACAGTGTTAAAAATACTGTTTATAGTTCAATTATGTTAAACTTGGGACACAGCCATAGCTATTTGTTTGGTATATGCGTTTATTTTGAAGACGTTGTGTTGCATTGTGGGTAACCCTCAGTACACAGTAACTCAATGCTGAGGGTAAGATGGTCTCCTTTTTACTGAAACAAAAACAAAAAGTAATTCTAAATATCAATGCTCCATAAATGACCAGATATGCAGTCATGTTGTCATAAAGTTATGCAGGAACACTCGTTTTGGTGTTGCATGGTGTGGAATTGCTTATTTCACTGTAAAAAAAAATGGAGCATGTTAGCTCCTACGGCACCACTCTCTCCGCTCCGTGCCTCCGCTCCGAGAAGTGGTTCCTTTGCATACCTAGTCTGAAGCGGTCGGGCGAGGCGATGTCGCCATATAGATGGCGACATTGCAAAAATCACAGAGCTGTGTGACAGAATTTGCGGATTAAAACACTTTCCCGAAACCATCGGATGGATTTTATGGGCCGTTAAAAAACTGGACAGATGAGAGATCTTTTTCGTCGCGTTGGTTGTTCCACAGGACCTATGGTGAGTAAATGCGAGTTGTATTGGTACCGATCGTCTGCCTCGCCCGACCGATTCTGACTAGGTATGCAGAGGAACCACTTCTCGGAGTGGAGGCACGGAGCGGAGAGAGTGGTGCCGTAGGAGCTAGAGCATGTTATTTCTAACAGGAGATGACCACACTGCATGTTGCTGTATTGTATCTGAGCTGTTGTTTTCTGTCCCACTGTATTTCTACAGGTGTGTTTGTGAAACCATTTAGTTGTTTTTTTATTATTATTTTCGTACAGTATGGAAACTCATTATAGACGCCCACCTGCAATTTTGCATTTATTCCAGCAAATGCATGCATGCATTCCAAATGCATGTTTATATTCATATATGTGTGTGTGTATGCATGTATGTATGTATGTGTGTGTATATATATATATATATATATATATATATATATATATATATATATATATATATAAAAACGGAGCTTTAGAGGGTAATATTCTTTACATTACATAGTGTAGTGTGTTTCATGTATTGAAGACCATGTATAAAAAAACAATGTAAAACATAACCACTATACGATCACTACTGTATCACCACTACTGCATGTTGCTGTACTGTATCTGAGCTGTGGTTTTGTGTCCCACCATTATAATAGTGTACATTGCAGGCTAATGTAGGCTGTAGACTACTTTTAATATAACATGACATAAACTTAAGACTATTTGTTGAATTAAATAAAATGTTTCTAAATGTATGAACTTTATGGGGTTTTTTTTTGGTGTTGATATAGGACGTTTCACATTTATTCTACCATTCGAATGAGTTATCCATGTTAAAGAGGGGGTGCTGTGATTTTTGTATTTTATCCAATTTTGTACATGTTTAATAGGGGACAGTATGTAAATAGACCCCTTGGTGTGTGTTTTTATGTGCAATGATGTCTTCCCTTTGTATTTAGGGTTTCTTCCTGGGAGCTGAACCTTTCCAGTCAAACGTGCCAATGAAAAAAACTTCAATATAGTGACATCACGTGCTCAGCCTCTCCCCTAACTCCTCCCCCTTTGTCATGCAACTATAGCAGTGGGGGGGGGGGGGGGGGGGGGAGACCAGGCCAGGGGGGGAGACCAGGCCAGGGGGGAGACCAGGCCAGGAGTGACATATCCCGATATATCTTATCTCATTTATTACAGTTTTCAATCAATACAATAATATAGGGGGCTATATGTATGTATGTATGTATGTATGTATATATATATATATATATATATATATATATATATATATATATATATATATATATATATATATATATATATATAGTAGCCTAATAATAATTTTCAGAGAGTCAAATTCAATGATTTTGCCTGCCTTGTTTATCTACAAGTAGACTATAAATAAGGAAATGTTTGTCCGAATATTTATCTGAAACCGCTGCATCTCCTCATTGGCTGCACCAATCACAGAGATTAACAAAGCCCTTTTTTCAAATTAACCAATTGTTGATTAATCATTAATCTTTCCCCATCGACTTTACATGGGAAACTTTGAACGCCCCTAGCATTACACAGATCATAGGCCACCATTCTCGCTGTTACCCCAACTGTCATGTTTCCACTGCTACAGCAGCAACACAACAGATAGTGGCCTATACAATTTTGTACCTGAGCCTTCTCTATACTTCCAAGGGTGCATTCCAATACCGCAGCTTTCACACTCGCTCACTCCCCTCGTGTCCTCCACTCGCTACTTTAGCTCTGCTCCCAGCGAGGAGGAGAGGAGGAGATGCGAGGACAGAGTGGTCAAGTGGATTTGACTCTAGATTCGGAATGTACTCGAAGATGTAATTTCAAAGCGACAGCACATCCTCGATTACTTATGACGTTGTTCATTAATTAAATTCAATTCAAGGGGCTTTATTGGCATTGGAAAACACGTTTACATTGCGAATTCAAAGGTAGAGCAATGTACTGGATCCGCTGGAACCTAGAGCCCTGCGCCTGTCGTTACATGCAGGATAGACATTTCATCAATGAAATCCCAAGTCACTATGTTCAGGTAACATGTGCAAAGCTATTTAATCCTGCACAGTTTCACTATATATTATTAGATTATTGTGGAAGTAATGTGACCTGCCCAAAGCTCTCGTCGCTCCCATCACCACATTCACACAGTGCTTTTTGTCTGTCATTCATAGCTGTCTGCATTAAGAAATGCATAGTGAAGTGTGTACTGTGTACACATAGCAAAATATCATTGTATAGCTTTTATTTATTATCCTTATATCACATACCATGATGCAATAAAGCCACTATACAGTATGTCTATTCTGTTTTATTTATTTATTTATTTATTTATTTGTATTCTTATTTCACCCTTGGCATTGCTACACATGTTTTGTGTGTAAAGCACACTGCCGTTCTTGCTTAAATGTATAAATAAACACTTATGGGCAAAGCAGTGCTGTAACTTCATTACTCCGTTGTTTAGTAAATCCATTCATAAATCATAAAGTATAGTTAGACATTGAATCAATCATGTTTATTCAAGAGTACATCTGCCTTTTTTAAACAAATACAAAATAAAGAAAATGTATAGTACATGATTTGTACAAACTTAAATAAGACTCCTTCATATCCAGTGTTGGGGAATATTACTTAGGAAAGTAATAAATTGCTTATTACCCCTTTAGAAAAGTAATACTATTACACTAATTATTATTGCAAAAGTAATATGTAGTATATTACATATTACTTTTTTACATTACTTTTGCACCCAGAACCCTGAAAAAAGAGAAGTAGCTACAACTACATAATCTGTCAGCCTCCATGATGAAAGTAACTAAGTAATTTTAAATAAATAAACATGCTAATATTAATAAATATCTTGCTTAAACAAATAAACATGTTTTTTACTCTAATGGGTGCTGTAAAATCATGACTTCATCTATCAAATCCATTCATAATTATTATGACAATGAACAAGAGTACATTTGCCTTTTTAGAACTTTTTTAATGTATGCGTTGCACACACAACAACAATAGCTCCGTTCTGTTCAAGAAGTGTTGTAAAAATAAGCTGCTGCCAGTTGCGGGAGGATCGAGGATCTAGTGTGAAGTACTGTCAAGTACACACTGCTTTTGCTGGATTGATAGACCTATAAATAAATGATGTTAGTAAATCCCTGTGGGAGAGAAGCAGGTCTCTCTCAGACCTGCTTCCCGCTGTATTCCACTGTACCATGGCTCCACCTAGTGACCGTCAATGGTAAGTGCACCATGCACGCTCCAGATCCGTCTAGTAGAAAATTGCGACATTGGGGGGGCAGAGACATCCTACGGGACAAACTGGAGTTGGAAATACATTGTTTTCAAAAAAGAGTTTTTTTTTTTTTTTAGTCAAGATGTGTGCAGGTTTATGTTGTACGATTACAGAAAATGCTCTGTTGCATCCAATCATGCATGCCTGCCTACTTCCAGTCCAGGACTTGTCCCTGTTGTCCTTTTCAATAGAGGAGCAGTCTTGGACTGTCCTTATGAAGCGAACTGAGTTTGCGTACCTCTGTCTATACTCTAGGCTCTATTAGGGCTAGTGCGCAGGAGCGGAACCCTTACAACATTCCGCAAATCCACACATGTTGTGTGCATTCACTGTCAGCAGCGAGCAGCGAGGTCTGAAAACACTATAAAAGTAGAAATTAAAACAGCGTCGTCGTTAAGCAGCTCAATACCGAAACACAGCAGGTAGGACGAACTGATTCACCTTGTATTTCTTTCACGTCTGCTTGTTTGTTATAAATGTGATAGCAGTATGCTAAGTAGGCTTATTGCTGCACGTCGTCAACAAGGAATAACTTTCTACCTTCACTGTGCAGAGGAACGTAGGTTCCACACATAGGTTAGATATATATCTATGGGTCTACACACCAAAGCCAGTGCAGCATGGCGGTATCAGAGCCTTATAGTAGGAAGAGTTGAGTCATTACGGGGGTACAGGCTCAGACCAGAGCCTTGTAGTAGGAAGAGTTGCGCCATTATCGGGGTACAAGCGCAGACACGTGAAGCATGTGTGTAACTGGCGTTTGGAATATATTATTTTGAGGTAGCCACAAATATTGACGATTTTATATATATATATATATATATATATATATATATATATATATATATATATATATATATATATATATATATATATATATATATATATATATATATTCAACATGGCAATTGTTTTAATCATCTTTGTAATGTGTATGATGTGCTATTATTAAAAATGAACGAATATAAAGGGATTTAAAACCATTAAAGCTGGGCTGTTATAGAGGGAAATTATAATGTATTTATCCATGTTTACCTCATTGAAGAAACTAGACCTGTGCAGTGACTGCCACTGTTCCAGAAGTGGATTCCCCATTCATTTTTCTCATAGACTTTTCAAAAATGATACATATAAAGACAATTACGCTGTGGACAAAGCCAACTCGGGTCATGGCAAATCATGATGATGATACACACCATCTTTTGGGACAATCAAATAATTTCTAAGATGATAAATGATAATATTATGTTTGTTGTCTACATTTATCACAACCCAAGTTGGCTTTGTCCGCGGTGCAATCGTGTTTTTAACCATTTTCAAAAAATCTATGAGGAAAATGAATGAGGAATCCACTTCTGGAACGGGCGGTGACGTCACTGCGCAGGTCTATAGGAAACTTGTTGCAAACTTCTCGAGAGATTACCTTGGCTTCTGCACCACTTTGAGTATACACTACGTGTATACTCAAAGCGCTTACAATGTTCCAATCATACATTGTGCTATAATTACTATGTTACAGTATTTTGTACAGGACGTCTTGGTAGTTGCTTGGCTGATCAATAGCGCCTACAGAAATTGTGGTATCGGAAATTAAAAACATCCCCTTCAACAACTAAAACCTGTGTAGCCATTAAAACATCATACTTATAGTTTGCATTGATGAGGTCAAAGCTCAGCTGCAATCAATCTAGTATTAAACGACCACACCAAATATTTGATGTAGCCTACTGTAGGGCTACGGTGTTGTGCCCAGTATAATTATTTAATGGCAGCCATCATGTCATGCAATGCCAATGCCATGGTGATCATCACGCCTCGATCATTATTATCTTCTTGTGACATGCAGCTAACATTATGTAATGTGTGTATATATATATATATATATATATATATATATATATATATATATATATATATATATATATATATATATATATATATATATATATATATATATATGTGTCTATATGTATATGTGTGTATATATATGTAAACTGTAATCGTTTTTTTTTTGCGTGCTACATTATTTGTATATGATACTGTATGCATTTCATATGATGTATGTCATTTAACTTTTTAAATTCACATTGGTCAAATAAAACGTTTAAAACAATAAAATATTACTATGGCATTGAGATTATTAAGTGTACATATCAATGCTTTTAGGGGGACTTTTTAATCTGTCTTTTTATTATTATTATTATTTTGATGGGAATTCCTGGGTAGGAAAATTCCTGGGAATGAAAATAATTCTAATTCTGGAAAAAATATTAAACCTTAGTCTGGTTCCTGCCTGGGGTCTGTGCGTTCACAAAGCTGACTATCTGCAGATGTTGACATGTATCAGTTCTTGAAACATTCTGTGGGCGCCAATTCTTCATGTTATTCTTTCAATAATGATCATTACATATGCACCTGATTGTTTGTAGAATCTCACTTGTATGTCCTTGTTCACTTGGTTTCAGACCAGACTGCAAGTGAAGATGAACTCTCCCGACTCAAGAACTACAATACCCATGATGCATCACTCCCAGATGAAGATGAATTCTCCAGAATCAGCCAAGGATGCTGAAGACGTTTCTGTCAAACAGGAAGCTGAAGACGTTTCTGTCAAACAGGAAGCTGAAGACGTTTCTGTCAAACAGGAAGCTGAAGACGTTTCTGTCAAACAGGAAGCTGAAGACGTTTCTATTAAACAGGAGGCAGAAGACGTTTCTATTAAACAGGAAGCTGAAGACCACTCACACCTCGGTAAGTTTCATGTTCTGTAGAGCTGCCACAATGTCTTTATTCACAGGACAATGACATTGGCAAAGTTTAAGATATTGTTTCAGAAGAAATAATGAGGGCTTGGTGCCAACGATGGTAGTATAAATAAATACCGTAGTAAAAATTCAGCTGGCTGTACAGTACTTTCACAACACATGTCCTTCTGGACGTTTGTCTCAGTTCATAGTCAAGCAGTTAATCATGATAATTGTTCAGTTTGTGATAAAAGCGTGACATTTGTTAGACGTATAACTAAAGACTAAAAATATTTGGATATGGAGGCATCTTAAATTCCAAGATAGCGGCCAGTAAAGTTGGAAGGTCCTGGGTTCGATTCCCGATAGGGACACTGCTTGTGAGTGCTGGTGGCGTGTCTCCTCCTCCTCCACATCATCAGTGCCCATACCCGTGGCGGGGGTTGGCGAAAGGGCCTTTTTCTATGGAGTTTGCATGTTGTCCCTGTGTCCCCTGGGGTTGATACCCTCACAAAAAACATGCAGTAATCCTGGACTCTAAACTGCCTCCTCCTGGCCAGCCGGGGCGCCTGATGGAGGGGACAGGAACTGGTTGGAATAACGTGTTCCTTCCAAGTGCTACGTCCAATCAGGGAAACTCCCCCCTGTTAGGTGAAAAGAAGGCAGCTTGGACTCCTCATGCATTGAAGGAAGCATGAGGCCAGTCTGCTGCCTCCCCAGGTTGGTGGAGGGTGTGTAGAGCCCAGGATTACATTAGGAATTGGCACTGGGTGAAAAAATGGGTTGCAAAATCGTAGGATAAAAATATATTTTAAGAAATGCATTGATTTTACTCCGCATAAATGTATTGAGAGTTAATATGAAGTTGGGCTTTACGGGCAATTTCGTACCAAGTACATGTCTGTATGCATGTCTCCTACGGTTCTTGAGATACAGCACATGGATGTTTTTAGAGACTGGGGACAGCAAGACACTTGTAACATTGATTCTTATGTTATCAAATGGTGATGCAGGCATGAAATGTCAAATCCCACTAGATGCCTGTCATGCAAAATTCCAAGATGGTACCCCCCAAAATCCAAGATGTCCGTCCAAAAATATTGTTTTTCATTCATAATTTGTCTGTATGTACTATGGTTCTTGAGTTAGAACATACTGTATAGGTAGTGATGAGGCTCCATAATGGTAACATTTTGGCATGTTTTGCTCTTTTACTCAAAGATCCCTTTATCAGCATCTCTGCTATTTTCAGGTAAACAGACCTACACAGGTTGGGATGTATTAAAACGAATGGGAATGCTGTTCCAGTGTTAAATTTGCTGCACATATTTTGCAAACGAACACCAGGTAGAACCAGGTAGTCTGTGCTTCATGCTGTGTCTGTGTGTCACAATAGGTGTATATGTGAAGCGAACGCACCAAGTCTAGCATGTGTTATAGTGTAAAGTGTAATAGGCTAATGCGTAAAATAGGCTAACAGTGTAATATATGCGGCAGTGTAATATGGTGATACGTGTAATAGTGTAATAGTGTAATAGTGCAACATATTGCATATATTACACTATTACCCTAAGGGGCGTTACAGACGGTGAATTGCCCGCGAGAATCGCGCAGCGAGGGGGAAAAAAGCTCACTGGATTGAGCTTTGAAAAACATTGCATGCGTGTGCACGAAACGAGCACGTGTAGCAGGTGGCTACAGCCTCTGTCTCCAAAATCTAGTATCTGCCCCCGGACCAAGGGATGTCCCTTTGGTCTAGAAATTGATTCTCACCAGAATCAATTTCCAATCAATCCTCGAGATCCTTAGAAATTGTGACAAATCGATATACAGGTCCTTTCCAAAAAATTAGAATATCAACGAAAAGTTGGTTTATTTCCACAATTCCATTCAAAATCCCGAACTTTCATTAATTATAGATCCAGTGCTCATATTGTAAATGATTTCAAGTATTTATTTGTTTATTTTTACACAATTTTGGCTTCCAGCTCATAAAACCCACCAAATCAGGATTTCAAAAAATTAGAATATTTTATGAGACAACTAAAAAAAAAAAGTGTTTTAAACATGAAATGTTGACTATCTGAAAAGTATATTAATTTATGCAGTTAATACTTGGTCTAGGCTACTTTAGAACAAATTATTTCATTAATGGGGCGGGGCATGGAGGTGATCAACCTGTGGCACTGTTGAGGTGTTATGGAAGCCCAGTTTTGCTTCAATAACAGCCATAAATGAATTTGTATTTTTCAGTCTTATGTCTCACACCTTCCTCTTGACAATACAACCCAGATTCTCTGTTGGGTTAAAGTCAGGACAGTTTGCAGGTCAGTTAAGTGCAGTAATACCATGGTCGGTACAGCAGCTACTAGTAGTTTTAGCTCTGTAGGCAGGTGCCAAATCGAGCTGGAAAGGAAAATTAGCATCTCCATGAAGCTTGTCAGCATACCGAAGCATAGGGTACTCTAAAAGATGGCTGTGTTGCAACCATGGTGAGTTTTCACTGTCAGTGGATTAACACCAGCCAATAACATGGCTTGGAGACTGGACATGGCAAAACACATGATTTAGGCCATGTTATCGGCTGAAAACTTCAACACAGCCATCTTTTTAGAGTACTTTGTGCTTCGGTATGTTGACAAGCTTGATGGGGATGCTAATTTTCCTTTCCAGCTCGATTTGGCACCTGCCCACAGAGCTAAAACTACTAGTAGCTGCTGTACTGACCATGGCATTACTGCGCTTAACTGACCTGCCAACTGTCCTGACCTTAACCCAACAGAGAATCTGGGTTGTATTGTCAAGAGGAAGGTGTGAGACATAAGACTGAAAAATACAAATTCATTTATGGCTGTTATTGAAGCAAAACTGGGCTTCCATAACACCTCAACAGTGCCACAGGTTGATCACCTCCATGCCCCGCCCCATTAATGAAATAATTTGTTCTAAAGTAGCCCAGACCAAGTATTAACTGCATACATTCATATACTTTTCAGATAGTCAACATTTCTTGTTTAAAACACATTTTTTTTAGTTGGTTCATAAAATATTCTAATTTTTTGAAATCCTGATTTGGTGGGTTTTATGAGCTGGAAGCCAAAATTGTGTAAAAATAAACAAATAAATACTTGAAATCATTTACAATATGAGCACTGGATCTATAATTAATGAAAGTTCGGGATTTTGAATGGAATTGTGGAAATAAACCAACTTTTCGTTGATATTCTAATTTTTGGAAAGGACCTGTACATATCTGGCCCACTGCCCATATTCCGACGAGGAGATGTTATATTCAGTCGTCTTCTCTCCCTCCACTATTGGCTACAGTCCGCCTGTCACTCATATAACATTCAGTACATTTCAAACTTTTTTCTATTCTACAATCACGCTCACTTTTATGCCCGAGATGGTCTCCATCCAAGCCGCCTTGGAGTGGAAATGTTGGCGCGCAACCTGCACAGAACAGCAGCAATCAAAAATTTACCAAAACAAAAACAATCCGAGACTGACCATTGACTAGTGGCTGCTTCAACTGACCATTCCGTTTCATCCACCCAGTACCTCAGCGTCCACCTATCCCCCAGTGCCCCCTGGAGGCATGGCGGAGGTGCTACCACTAATCCCAATGTAACTCTGTCTAATACTTCGCCTGTTAATCTCACTTACACAAACCCCATTCCTGTCCATATATCCGTCAGAAAAAATACAAACCTCACCATACACCGTGGTGTAGTCTCACAGAACCTATCCACATTAGCATGGGAACCCATAGCCAAAAATAAACCTACCTCAGCAAAGATGGCACTGTACAACGCCAGATCCATAACACAAAAAACTGCCTTTCTCCATGACTTACTTGCCGACCATAATTTAGATTTTTTATTATTAACGGAGACATGGCTTCACGTAGATGAGTATGCCCCACTCATCACACTTTGCCCAGATAACTACAGTTATTTTAGCTCACCTAGACCCTCTGGCCGCACTGGGGGGGGTCTAGCGACAGTTTTCAAAAACAAATATAAATGCAGTCTCGTGAATAGCACCCATTTTTCCAGCTTTGAGGCACAACTTATCAAAGTACACTCTGCTAGCCCAATCTTAATTGCACTCATATACCGACCTCCAAAATACCACAAAGACTTCATAGCCCAATTCTCTGCGTTCCTCACTAACATCACAACAAACTGGGATCAAGCCCTGGTCCTGGGTGACATAAATGTCCACACATGCTGCCCTACTAAGCCCCTTGTCAATGAATTCATGCAGCTAATTGAATCTTTTAATCTCACATTATTGAACACCGGCCCCACACACAGACTAGGCCATACTCTAGATCTGGTTTTATCCTATGGTCTCAATACAAACATGGTGGATAGTATTGCCCCCTGCCTATCAGACCACTGCACACTCTTATTTGACACAGTTCTACCCCCTCCTCTCACTAAACCCAAACTCCCCACTCGTCAATCTCGCCACATAAACTCACTTACCGCCAAAAAGTTCTGTGAGGCCTTCATAGATTCACCTATCACTCACATCATTGACACCCCCTCCCCCCATACCAATACGGAAGAGCTGACCTCCCTATTCAACTCAACCTCTGCCACCATCCTGGACTCCATCGCTCCATTCAAAACAAAAAAATCAAGATCAAAAGTTTCCCCCTGGCTTAACGACACCACAAGAACCTTGAGAAGAGAATGCAGAAGAGCTGAAAGAAAATGGAAAAAGGACAAACTCCAGGTTTCCTTTGAAATCCTCAGAGATACCCATCTTAAATACCAAGAGTCCACAAATACAGCACGACGAGTCTATTTCTCAAACTTAATTTCCAACAACTCCCATAACCCAAGGATTCTGTTCAAATCCATAAACTCTGTCATTCACCCGGCTCCCACCACCCACATAGACTCATCCGTAGCTAAATGCACAGAGTTTCAACAATTTTTCATCAGCAAGGTCAATAATATTAGACAGAGCATGCCCCCATACACTCCAGCCATAAGCAACCCATCAACCTGTCCATCCAGACTAGACAGTTTTCAACCAGTCACACTCCAAACCCTCACCGAGATCACCTCCACCATGACAACTGCCACCTGCTCACTTGACATCATCCCCCCCACCCTCATGAAGGAGGTTATTAACACAGCCGGCCCCAGCATCCTTGCAATAATGAACAGCTCCCTGGCCACAGGCACAGTACCCATATGTTTCAAACAGGCAGTCATTCAGCCCCTCCTCAAAAAGCCCAACCTGGACCCCTCCACCCTCAATAACTACAGGCCCATCTCAAAACTACCATTCCTCTCTAAAGTTCTGGAAAAAATAATCCTCGGCCAACTCACTCCATATCTAAACCAAAACAATATCACAGAAATATTTCAGTCTGGTTTTAAAGCCAACCACAGCACAGAGTCGGCACTACTGAAAGTCCAGAACGACCTTCTCCTCACTGCCGACTCTGGAGACTGCGCCATCCTACTCCTCCTGGACCTTAGTGCGGCGTTTGATACCGTAGACCACAACATCCTACTCCACCGCCTCCAGTACAGCGCCGGCATCAACAGCACAGCCCTCACTTGGTTCTCGTCCTACCTCAACAACAGAACGTTCACAGTCAACATCGGCAACTCCGCCTCCCCCCCCACCTGTCTATCCAGTGGCGTCCCCCAGGGGTCGATATTGGGGCCCATTTTGTTCTCCATTTACATGCTCCCCCTCGGACAACTTATCCAAAAATACAATATCTCTTTTCACTGCTACGCGGACGACACACAACTCTACCTCCCCCTGAAACCAAATAGCCAATCACAACTGGAAAACCTGCAAAACTGTCTCAAAGATATTAAACAATGGATGTTACACAACTTCCTGCAGCTCAATGACAATAAATCAGAAATAATACTCTTCGGTCCACCCCACTCCACTGCACAAATTCACAGCAATCTAGGTAATCTCTCCTGCCTTGTAAAACCTCACGCTAAAAACCTGGGGGTACTTCTTGACCCAGACTTCAAATTAGATAAACAGGTAAATTCAATTGTTAAATCATGTTTTTTTCACCTCCGCTCCATATCAAAAATCAAACCATTCCTCTCCACTCCCAACCTAGAAACCGTCATTCATGCACTAATTACATCCCGGCTAGACTATTGCAACTCACTCTACTTCGGAATCAGTCAATCAGCCCTATCCCGCCTTCAAATGGTCCAAAACGCAGCAGCAAGACTCCTCACTGGTACCAAAAAAGAGATCACATCACTCCTGTCCTGTCCACCCTCCACTGGCTCCCCGTACGTTTCAGAATCCACTTCAAAATGCTCCTATTCGTCTACAAAGCCCTCAATGGACTAGCCCCGGCATACATTGCGGACCTAATACATTACCCCACCACCACCAGACACCTCAGATCAGCCAACCTTCAACTGCTGGAAGTCCCCCCAGCTAGGCTGAGGCTCAGGGGAGACAGAGCCTTCTCCGTCGCGGCCCCTAGGCTCTGGAACACCCTCCCCTACTCCATTAGAACGTCACCTACCATTGACACTTTTAAATCGAGGCTCAAAACCTTGCTATTTTCCCAGGCATTTGATTGCCCATGATATATTGCTTCACTGTTACTTCTACTATTGCTTCACTTCACTTTTACTATTATGCTTTTATTGTTTTGCCTTTTTTACTGTTGGTCTTCACTGTTTTTTTTTTTTTTTTTTTTTTTTTTTTTTTTTGGTTACAGCCTGCCGTGATGGCCTCCAAAGTCTACTATCTGCCCCCGGACCAAGGGCATGTCCCTTAGGTCTAGTGGTTAAGATGTTGGACTGTCGCGCGGGAGGCCCGAGTTCAAATCCCGGGCGTTTCACATGCGTGCCCATGAACAACACTGATGTCGCACAATAACGCCTGGCGTCACACGCTCTCTTTATGGCACCTCATTTTCTGAGCACAAAACACCAGTCCCGTTGAAAATGAGCTAGAACGCGTGATTTGTTACTGGTTGTCTGTAAGCCTCTTAATGCACATATGTGACACAATCTGGTACTTTCAGGCTCAAGTAGGCCAAGGTCAATTTTTTATTTTTACAGATTATTAAAGTATTCAATGGTAAGCTTCCATATGATGCATCACTCAAGGAAATTGGAGCATTTTTGGAGTAGTTATGAGCATTTAAATCTGAGTGTCCCAAAATAGCAAATTGAGAAAAGGCCACTCAAAAGTTTCAGAGGTTTTTCACACCTACAGTAGGGTAGAAATGGGTGGCAAGTAACAATGGGAGGGACAAGGGTCATCCACTCCACCCATAATGTCTAATTGAAATACAATAACACCTTCACTAAATGTAGCTGTCAAGTTAGAGACTACTGCACTAGACTGTGAATAGCCTTAAAGGTCTGTTTTAAAATACTATAATAATGCTAATACATGTCGACTTTTATTAGAGAAAGTAAAAGATGGGTGTTAATTGATTTACATTCCTTGATTTATTTAGTTTTAGGCATTTGGGGGGAGCAGTTATAATTTATTGGCATTTATTAGGACTTAGTAGGTAATAAAAAAGACATGACATTAAACATTCCAAAACAAATGTGTATTTAGGATATCTATATTTCTTTAACTGTTTTGATTAAATGATTGTTTTCTGGGCAAAAAAGAAAAAAAGCCTGAGAGCGGTTTTATATCAGGGTGTTGACTCTTTATCTGAACAAACATTATAATATAAATCAAGTTGGAGTTGGAAATACATTGCTTTCAGCGACATTGAAAGGTCAGAAGCTGAGCACTCAAGCGCTGTTCATGTAGCTCAAATAGGGACAAACTGCAGTTGGAAATGAATTTCATCAAAGGCGGCAGAAATATGAGCTGTTTTATGTATGTTTTCAACATGTCAACGGTACAGTTATTGTACAGTAACAGTGTTACTGTACAATAACATTTATGTTGTACTATTACTAAAACGATCTAAAATAAAGCTGAACTTAGGAACATTAAAGCTGGGCTGTTGCCTGACTCCAATGCATTTCTGCCTACTTTGGGTCCAGGACTTGTCCCTATTTGTTTTCCCCATACTCCATTTAAGTCTAAGTCGAAGAGCCGCCATTTGAGCCGTCACTCATTCATGCAATGCAGCCATGCGTCGCACGCATACGCACACACCATGCAGGGAGGACAAACTACTTCGGAAGTACATTGGAAAAGTGACATTGTTTAGATGTAAACAGCGCAGCCTTGGCTTAAAAAAAACAACAACAATGCGGGGCGATCTGCAGGGTGTCTCGTGATCGCAGTGAGACTCAACTGTAAACCGAAGACAAACGGCGTTCCATGACCAATCACAATCATGTATGCAAATCGCTGAGTCGCCCCTCTCCACCCACAAAAGAGACGGGGAAACTTACCAAAAATAACGTGCTACTTTGGCAAATGAATAAACATATTTAATTTCTCCAAATCATCTAACTGTTCGGAGGGAAAGTAAGATCAAAGTTCAAGCTTTTTTAATATGAAAAAAAACAAAACAAAAACGAAATTAGCCAAAAAAAGAAAAGTAAACTTTTACGGCTTTCACATGGGGAACAAAGCATCAGACCTGATCGCATATATTACACGTATTAGCCTATTGCACTTATTGCACATATTATACTATTACACATATAGCCCATAGCCCTATTGCACTATTACCCTAATGCATATATATTGCACTATTACACATATTACCCTATTGCATATATTACACTGTTAGCCTATTGTACATACATTATGCTCAAGACTGCACGCACATGGCGCTGTCAATCACGGTCTGGGGAACGATTTTGCGCACCACAGCGGGGGCTCTTATAATAATATTGTTTATGGCCAGAAGCCTTGTTAGTATACATTGAATTTCGCCAACTCCGTTCACTTCATTGAGCCAGTCCAATGGCGGCTCCTCTAAGTTGTAAACAATGCATTTTCAACTCCAGTTGTCCCTATTCAGGCTGCATCAATAGCAGTTCGAGTGCGCAGTTTCTGAGCCATCAATGTCGCAACTAGATGGCTCTGCCCCAACTGGCCAATCACACCCTGTCTTGTGGACACATGGGTGCATGTGTGTGCATACCGTGTCTTTCCACACTTTGTGTCTTTTTCGTTTAGGGCCGACATGTAGGTCGGTTTCCTGAAAATAGTTGATAAGGTAATGAAGTGATATTTGAGTCACAGAGTGAAACATGCCAAAATGTTAGAATTATGGTGCCTCATCACTACCTTATATGTAATTCAAGATGCCTTCATATCCTTATATTTTTAGAATGTCTTTAGCTATACCTAAATTTCATGCTTTTATCACAAACTGAACGATTCCTCTAGTTTCTGGAGCTTGGCAGCTGTGCTATTAGTTTTGAGCAACTAAAATAACTACCTGCATAGAAGGAAGACAGCCAGCCCGAGCCACCACCAATGTAAGCTGTGGAAGGGAGGGTGGACTCAGGAAGAAATGTACAGCAGCAACAAGCTAAGCAAAGACACATACATAATGGCTCATTTTGGACATGAAACATGGAAGAAGAAAGCATTTACATTCTAGGAATCCAGTGTTGACCGTCATGTTGTTTCTTCTCCTAGGCATACTGCACATGGTAGTGTGTAAAGATGAAGTTTCAGCTGAACAGGAGAGGAGCTACAGTCTGCTAAAGGAGGAACCAGGGCCTTCATACATTAAAGCAGAACAAGAGGAGCTTAAAGAGGAACAGGAGGAGCTACTTCAAAGACCAGAGGAACATGCTGGGTCAACGTTGACATTACTAGCAGTGAAAAGCGAAGAGGAAAGTCATGAAGATATATCAGCCCACTGCTCTGAAGTTGAAGTTGAACTTGAAACTGACACTGAAGTCACTAAAGACTGTGATGATTGGGAAGAGACAAGTGAAGTCACTGAAGATCGTGATGATTGGGAAGAGACAAGTGAAGACGAGAAGGACATTTCTGAACCTTTCCAATGTGAACATTGTGACAAAAGTTTCAGTCACTCTCATTCACTTAACAATCACCTTCGTGTCCACTCAGGAGAGAAACCTTTCCAATGTAAACATTGTGACAAGTATTTCAGTCAGTCAGGTAATTTGAAGGCACACCTTCGTGTCCACACAGGAGACAAACCCTTCCAATGTAAACATTGTGACCAGAGTTTCAGTCAGTCGAGTCATTTGAAGACGCACCTTCGTGTCCACACAGGAGAGAAACCTTTCCAATGTAAACATTGTGACAAGAGTTTCACTCAGTTATGTGATTTGAAGAGACACCAGATTGTCCATACTGCAGAGAAACCTTCCCAATGTAAACATTGTAACAAGAGTTTCAGTACTTCAAGTTATTTGAAGACACATATTCGAGTCCACACCGGGGAGAAGCCGTTCCAATGTAAACATTGTGACAAGACTTTCATTAATTCCAGTAATTTGAAGATACACCAGAGTGTCCATACTGCAGAGAAACCTTCCCAATGTAAACATTGTGACAAGAGTTTCAGTACTTCAAGTTATTTGAAGACACATATTCGAGTCCACACCGGGGAGAAGCCGTTCCAATGTAAACATTGTAACAAGAGTTTCGCTCATGCAAGTAATTTGAAGACACACCAACGTGTCCATACTGCATCGTTTTAGACCTTGTGCTTCAGTATGTTGACAAGCTTCACAGAGATGCTAATTTTCCTTATCAGCTCGATTTCGAACCTGCCCACAGAGACAAAACTACTAGTAACTAGTTGCTGTCCTGACCATGGTATTACTGCGCTTAACTGACCAGCCAACTAACCTTTTAAAGGGGAATTCCACCCATTTTCAAAATTTTCCTGAGAGGCCCTCTCAGGAAAATTGTACCCTCTCAGAGAGGGTACAAATGTGAACCAAATGGACCCTAGCAGGTCCATTTGGTTCCATTTTTACCCTCTCTGGAAAAATGGGTCTGAAAGAAAAAATCATAAACATGGTGAAATACATCTTGGTGATGTATTTCACCATGTTAATGATTTTTTTTCAGACCTCCATTTTTAGGAAATACAGAATTGGGGGAACTTTTTTTTTTTTTGGTGGATTTATATTACTTACACATAGCATAGGCCCCTTGTGCGTCCAAAAGGATGCAGAAAGGGTCCATGTAGGGCGTCTCTCAGCTTAAACCTGTGTAAATAGATGCAGACATGGCGCAATCCCCATATCTGGTTGACTTTTGACCTCTGACCTTCAGATATCCAGACATCTCCCTGAATCTTTGGTCAAAATGCATGACAATTACCTGCATGTGAACTTTGGCGACATAGAGACACAAATTCAGAAGCAAATTTGTTTTTGTGAACCATTGTTGACCACCATGTTATCTTTCTGCTCCTTGTCATCCTGTAAAGATGAAGTTTCACCTAAACAGGAGAAGAGCTCCAGTCTGCTAAAGGAGGAACCAGGGCCTTCACACATTAAAGCAGAACAAGAGGCGCTACTTCAAAGACCAGAGAAACATGCTGGGTCAACGTTGACATTACAAGCAGTGAAAAGTGAAGAGGAAAGTCATGAAGATATATCAGCCCACTGCTTTGAAGTTGAAGTAGAACTTGAAACTGACACTGAAGTCACTGAAGACCGTGATGATTGGGAAGAGACAAGTGAAGAAGATAAGGCTGTTTCCAAACCTTTCCAATGTAATAACTGTGACAAGACTTTCAGTAAATCATGTAATTTGAAGATACACCTTTGTGTCCACACCAGAGAAAAACATTCCAATGTCAATATTGTGCCGAGAGTTTCAGTAATTCAATACATTTGAAGACACACCTTTGTGTCAACAAAGGAGAGAAACCGTTCCAATGTAAACATTGTGACAAGAGTTTCAGTTACTCGAGTAATTTGAAGACGCACCTTCGTGTCCATGAGAAACCTTTCCAATGTAAACAATGTACCAAGAGTTTCAGTGGTTCAAGTAATTTGAAGAAACACATTCACGTCCACACAGGAGAGAAACCAATCCGATGTAAACATTGTAACAAGAGTTTCAGTGATTCAGGTGTTTTGAAGAGACACCTTCGTGTCCATACTGCAGAGAAACCTATTTTTGATCAATTATTCGCTGAGAAGTGCAAGTCCAGAGGATGGAACTTGTCATAATTGGTCATTTTGCGGAAAGTTTCTGAATTTTGATATGGTGTTGGGTACGAGTATAAGGTTTTCAAAAAATGCCGCAAATGATAAATTACATTAATCAAAAACTAAACTCAAAGTTCTTATTTTTATGATTTTTAAGTGTTAAATCCTATTTTATAGGCATTTCAGGCCATGTTGAAAACGGTGCCTTTCCCGACCCCCCCCCCCCCCCCCCCCCCCCCCCCCCCCCCCCCCCCCACCTGCAGGTGGCGCTCCCCCACCTGCAGGTGGCGCTCCCCCACCTGCAGAGACCTATCCGGGAGAAATGAGTGGCAATCCAGCCAATACATCCCGTTCATTTCAGTCGTTGCTATAGGATACCACTCTATTGGCTGAGGCCGCGAGCCTTCCCAGCTATTATGGGATGTTTATCGAGAGTCGGGGAGGGATTTGGTCGCTCCAGCTCAGGCTCACACAGTGACAGTTCACAGTTCTACTACTAACCGTCTCCCCCTCCCTCGCGAGGCACGGTGGAATATGATCACTATAATAATGATTAAAAGGTACCCAGGAAGCAGCCGGACCCCTACATTTTGTGGTCACAAGCACACTGCGCGACGCATTTGAGCTTGTGGATCGGCTCTTTACAAAGTGTGTGTGCCATAGTGCGTCTCTCTCTCTCTCTCTCTCTCTCTCTCTCTCTCTCTCTCTCTCTCTCTCTCTCTCTCTCTCTCTGACACACACGCTGCGTGTGTGTCTGAGAGAGAGAGAGACACATGCGTGCACGCACGCACACACACAATAATCTTCCGCAAAAAATCGACTTTTCTGCGCATGTTTTTCGGTGTGCGGGTGTGCGCACGTGCACGCACATGCACGCGCGCGAAGTGCGCTCCGGCACCTCCCGAGTTACAAATTACACTGCTTATACCCATACCCAGCACAATACCAAAATTCAGAAACGTTGCACAAAATGCCCAATTTGTACCTTTTAGCCCTCACAGGCCAACACCCTGGGCGACAACAGCTGAAATAGGTGTACACCATTTCAGAAAAATTAGAATACCATGATAAATTTGGTTTACTTCCACAATTCCGTTTAAAAACTTAATTTTCATTAATTATAGATTCAGTGCACACATTCAGTGCACACATTGTGAATGATTTATCAAGTATTTATTTGTTTGTTTTTCAACAATTTAGGCTCCCAGCTCATGAAACCCACCAAAACAGGATTTCAAGAAATTAAAATATTTTCATGAGACCGCTAAAAATGTTTTAAACATTAAATGTCAACGAACTGAAAAGTATATTAATGTATGCAGTTGTTACTTCGCCTGGGCTACTTTTGAACATATTGTTTCATCAATGGGGTGTGTTTTGAAGATCAACCTGTGGCACTGTTGAGGAGTTATGGAAGCCCAGTTTTGCTTTGATACTGGCCGTAAATTAATTTGTATTCTTCAGTATTATGTCTCACACCTTGCTCTTGACAATACAACCCAGATTCTGTTGGGTAAAGTCAGGAACGTTAGGTGGTCAGTTAAGTACAGTAATATCATGGTCTTTACAGCAGTTACTAGCAGTTTTGGCTCTGGGGGCAGGTGCCAAATCGAGCTGGAAAGGAACATTTGCATCTCCCTGAAGCTTGTCAACATACTAAAGCACAACATACTCTAAAAAGATAGTTGTGTTGAAACCACTGTTTTCACTGTCAGTAGATCAACACCAGCCGATAACATGGCCTGGACATGGCAAAAAAACATGATTTAGGCCATATTGTCTGAAAACGTCATCACAGCCATCTTTTTAGTGTACCTTGTGCTTTGGCATGTTGACAAGCATGCCTTTCCAGTTCGATTTGGAATCCGTCTGTCTTTTGTTTTTTGAAATCCTGTTTGGGTGGGTTTTATCGATCGCCAAAACTGCGTAAAAAGGAACAAATAAATACTTGAAATCATGTACAATGTGTGCACTGAATCTATACTTAATGAAAGTTCAAGTTTTTGAATGGAATTCTGGAAATAAACCATCTTTTCCATGATATTCTTTTTTTTAATGGTGCTGTATGTAAATACAAAATAACACTTTTTTATTACCTGACTTGTATTGAATTATAAGCTAGGATTGATTATGGTTTCCAAATTATTTCAATATATTTTGTTGTTATTGACAATATTGTTTTTTTCCTTGAGGGGAGCTAGCCTAGTACAGCCTCCTCATAGTTTACTTTGTCCCAACAATTAAACGGCTTCAATGTAGTATTTTTTATTTTTTTTTTTAATGAGGAAATACCTGCTAATTCGATATTAAATTTTCAGTCCTACATTGGCCCTTAATGATTTGATAACTGATTAATTGCCCATCCCTATTTGAAATAATTTAGAAGTTTTGAAAAGTAATTTGTCGGGTATGTGTGTATATAGTCAAACAATGCTGAGTTCAACTGGTTTTTACAGCCTGTTTTTACTAAGGCCCATGTCTATTCTGTTTGTTTTTTATTGTATTCTTATTTCACCCTTGGCATTGCTACACATGTTTTGTGTGTAAAGCACACTGCCGTTCTTGCTTAAATGTATAAATAAACACTTATGGGCAAAGCAGTGCTGTAACTTCATTACTCCGTTGTTTAATAAATCCATTCATAAATCATAAAGTATAGTTAGACATTGAATCAATCATGTTTATTCAAGAGTACATCTGCCTTTTTTAAACAAATACAAAATAAAGAAAATGTATAGTACATGATTTGTACAAACTTAAATAAGACTCCTTCATATCCAGTGTTGGGGAATATTACTTAGGAAAGTAATAAATTGCTTATTACCCCTTTAGAAAAGTAATACTATTACACTAATTATTATTGCAAAAGTAATATGTAGTATATTACATATTACTTTTTTACATTACTTTTGCACCCAGAACCCTGAAAAAAGAGAAGTAGCTACAACTACACAATCTGTCAGCCTCCATGATGAAAGTAACTAAGTAATATTAAATAAATAAACATGCTAATATTAAATAAATATCTTGCTTAAACAAATAAACATGTTTTTACTCTAATGGGTGCTGTAAAATCATGACTTCATCTATCAAATCCATTCATAAATGTATTATTATGACAATGAACAAGAGTACATTTGCCTTTTTAGAACTTTTTTAATGTATGCGTTGCACACACAACAACAATAGCTCCGTTCTGTTCAAGAAGTGTTGTAAAAATAAGCTGCTGCCAGTTGCGGGAGGATCGAGGATCTAGTGTGAAGTACTGTCAAGTACACACTGCTTTTGCTGGATTGATAGACCTATAAATAAATGATGTTAGTAAATCCCTGTGGGAGAGAAGCAGGTCTCTCTCAGACCTGCTTCCCGCTGTATTCTACTATACCATGGCTCCACCTAGTGACCGTCAATGGTCAGTGCACCATGCACGCTCCAGATCCGTCTAGTAGAAAATTGCGACATTGGGGGCCAGAGACATCCTACGGGACAAGCTGGAGTTGGAAATACATTGTTTTCAAAAAAATAGTTTTTTTAGTCAAGATGTGCGCAGGTTTATGTTGCAGAAAATGCTATGTTGCATCCAATCATGCATGCCTGCCTACTTCCGGTCCAGGACTTGTCCCTATTTGTTGTCCCCATTTTCTATAGAGGAGCAGTCTTTGGACTGTCCTTATGAAGCGAACAGAGTTTGTTTGCGTACCTCTGTCTATACTCTAGGCTCTATTAGGGCTAGTGCGCAGGAGCGGAACCCTTACAACATTCCACAAATCCACACATGTTGTGTGCATTCACTGTCAGCAGCTAGCAGCGAGGTCTGAAAACACTATAAAAGTAGAAATTAAAACAGCGTCGTCGTTAAGCAGCTCAATACCAAAACACAGCAGGTAGGACGAACTGATTCACCTTGTATTTCTTTCACGTCTGCTTGTTTGTTATAAATGTGATAGCAGTATGCTAAGTAGGCTTATTGCTGCACGTCGTCAACAAGGAATAACTTTCTACCTTCACTGTGCAGAGGAACGTAGGTTCCACACATAGGTTAGATATATATCTATGGTTCCACACACCAAAGCCAGTGCAGCATGGCGGTATCAGAGCCTTATAGTAGGAAGAGTTGAGTCATTACGGGGGTACAGGCTCAGACCAGAGCCTTGTAGTAGGAAGAGTTGAGTCATTACGGGGTACAGGCTCAGACCAGAGCCTTGTAGTAGGAAGAGTTGAGTCATTACGGGGGTACAGGCTCAGACCAGAGCCTTGTAGTAGGAAGAGTTGAGTCATTACGGGGTACAGGCTCAGACCAGAGCCTTGTAGTAGGAAGAGTTGAGTCATTACGGGGGTTCAGATCAGAGCCTTGTAGTAGGAAGAGTTGAGCCATTATGGGGTACAGGCGCAGACACGTGACCTCATGGAGAAGCATGTGTGTAACTGGCGTTTGGAATATATTATTTTGCATGAGGTAGCCGCAAATCTTGACGATTTTAGGTATATTCAACATGGCAATTGTTTTAATCGTCTTTGTAATGTGTATGATGTGCTATTATTAAAATGACAAATATAAAGGGATATAAGGGACTATATAAAGGGACAGAATCGCAAACACCTCTCTACGAGAGTCCAATGTCTTGGGCTGTGTGTGTGTGTGTGTGTGTGTGTGTGTGTGTGTGTGTGTGTGTGTGTGTGTGTGTGTCTCCCCCTCTCTCTTATTTCTGTAGCCCTACATGTCTTTTAATCCTTTCAGGATATAAAAGCCATACTTTGCTTGCATCACTTGCTGTAACATTTAACTGTGGTCGCTCTTTGCGTGCTAATCATTCAATGTGCACTCACCCATTAAATGATTCCAAAGACGTGTGGTCTCATATAGTCCCCTACTTTCATATCCATGTCAAAGTTGTGGCGGAAAACGTCTGCTTAGTCAAATATCTCCACTTTTCACGAGGCGCACACAGACATCTCTCCCTTCGGAAAAAGGGGATCATAATACCGGCTGCACCTGATCGCTGCAAACGTCATCATCACAAAAGGTTTGGGGAACACAATTGGCAGGTGATGATGACGTTTGCAGCGATCAGGTGCAGCCGGTATTATGATCCCCTTTTTCCGAAGGGAGAGATGTCTGTGTTCGTCTCGTGAAAAGTGGAGATATTTGACTAAGTAAACGTTTTCCGCCACAACTTTGACTATATGAGACCACACGTCTTTGGAATCATTTAATGGGTGAGTGCACATTGAATGATTAGCACGCAAAGAGCGACCACAGTTAAATGTTACAGCAAGTGATGCAGGCAAAGTATGGCTTTTATATCCTGAAAGGATTAAAAGACATGTAGGGCTATTATCTCTGTCGCTCTCTCTAGTCTCTCTCCCTCTCCCCCCTCTCTCTCTTTCTCCCTCCCTCCCTCTCCATGTCTCTTTCTCTCTGCGCGTGGCATACACACAGAGTAAACGGAGATGGATTGTGTGTGTGCGCGCACACAGAGGGGACGTTGCGCACACACAGGGGACGTTGCAAAACATTTCCATGCGTAGTGATTCTGAAACTTTTGTCAAAGAACAATGTGCTTATCACACGTCTTTGTCATAATTAGTCAAACAGGACAGCTGTTTTATCTCGTCAGCGACAGTGCTTCTGCTCGCTCTTGGAGGTGCGACGGCACAGAATGAGAGTAGAAAGTATCGAAAAGAGGCACCGTTCATTTTGAAATGAATCAATACCACTAGGTATCGCTATGTCCCAGTCGATACAGCATCAATATCGTTCACGCTACCCAAGCCTAATAATCTAACCTTTATATTTGTATATACTGTACGTACAGTATATATGTAACCTAGCTGTAATAGTTTTTTTGTGTGCTACATTATTTGTATATGATACTGTATGTATTTCATATGATGTGTGTCATTTAACTTTTTAAATTCACATTGGTCAAATAAAACGTTTAAAACAATAAAATATTACTATGGCATTGAGATTATTAAGTGTACATATCAATGCATTTAGGGGACTTTTTAATCTGTGTTTTCATTATTATTATTATTATTATTATTATTATTATTTTGATGGGAATTCCTGGGTAGGAAAATTCCTGGGAATGAAAATGAGTCAAATTCTGGAAAAAATACTAAACCTTAGTCTGGTTCCTGCCTGGGGTCTGTGCGTTCACAAAGCTGACTATCTGCAGATGTTGACACAGGGATTGACACTAACACTTGCCCACTTGCCCGGGGCAAGTAAAAAAAAATGGTGGGGCAAGTGAAGACTGCTACCTGGTTGCCCGATCGGGCAAGTGTGCAACTTAGTGCACTATAACACAACACAAGATAAATTTGTCTTGAAGGTGGTCATTGCGACCTGGGCTAATTAAGATGATGAATTTTAACTCTTGAGTGTGTAAAAATGAAACCAAATGGACCCGCAAGGGTCCATTTGGTTTCATTTCTACGTTCTCAAGAGTTACATCTGGTTAACCAACTTAACTGGGGACCACCTGGAACCCTCTCAGGGACCACATGTTGAAAACCCCTGGTTTAAAGCACCCAAGTAGGAAGTAAACTTAAATGCAAAATTTACAATATATTTTTGGGGGAGCAAGTGACCATGACCTGAGGGCAAGTAGAACCTGACTTGCCCATCGGGCAAGTGCCTCGGAGACTTTAGTGTCAACCCCTGTTGACATATATCAGTTCTTGAAAAGTTGTGTGGGCAGTGGACACCAATTCTTTGTTATTCTTTCAATAATGATCATTACATATGCACCTGATTGTTTGTAAAATCTCACTTGTATACACTTGTATGTCCTTGTTCACTTGGTTTCAGACCAGACTGCAAGTGAAGATGAACTCTCCTGACCCAAGAACTACAGTACCCATGATGCATCACTCCCAGATGAAGATGAATTCTCCAGAATCGGCCAAGGATGCTGAAGACCTTTCTATAAAACAGGAGGCTGAAGACGTTTCTATCAAACAGGAAGCTGAAGACCACTCAAACCATGGTAAGTTTCTATCAAACAGGAGGCAGAAGACGTTTCTATTAAACAGGAAGCTGAAGACCACTCACACCTCAGTAAGTTTCATGTTCTGTAGAGCTGCCACAATGTCTTTTTATTTACAGGACAATGACATTGGCAAAGTAGAAGATATTGTTTCAGAAGAAAGAATGAGGGCTTGGTGCCAACGATGGCAGTATAAATAAATAGCGTAGTAAAAATTCAGCTGGTTGTACAGTACTTTCACAACACATGTCCTTCTGGACTCTGGACGTTTGTCTCAGTTCATAGTCAAGCAGTTAATCATGATAATTGTTCAGTTTGTGATAAAAACATGACATTTGTTAGACGTATAACTAAAGACTAAAAATATTTGGATATGGAGGCATCTTAAATTCCAAGATGGCGGCCAGTAAAGTTGGAAGGTCCTGGGCTCGATTCCCGATGGGGCTGGTAGCGTGTCTCCTCCACATCATCAGTGCCCATACCCGCGGTGGGGTTGGCGAAAGGGCCTTTTTCTATGGAGTTTGCATGTTGTCCCTGTGTCCCCTGGGGTTGATACCCTCACAAAAAACATGCAGTAATCCTGGACTCTAAACTGCCTCCTCCTGGCCAGCCGGGGCGCCTGATGGAGGGGACAGGAACTGGTTGGAATAACGTGTTCCTTCCAAGTGCTACGTCCAATCAGGAAACCCTCTGTTAGGTGAAAAGAAGGCAGCTTGGACTCCTCATGCATTGAAGGAAGCATGAGGCCAGTCTGCTGCCTCCCCAGGTTGGTGGAGGGTGTGTAGAGCCCAGGATTACATTAGGAATTGGCACTGGGTGAAAAAATGGGTTGCAAAATCGTAGGATAAAAATATATTTTAAGAAATGCATTTTTGATTTTTGCATTTTGATTTTACACCGCATAAATGTATTGAGAGTTAATATAAAGTTGGGCATTACGGGCAATTTGGTACCAAGTAAATGTCTGTATGCATGTCTCCTACGGTTCTTGAGATACAGCACATGGATGATTTTACAGACTGGGGACAGCAAGACACTTGTAACATTGATTCTTATGTTATCAAATGGTGATGCAGGCATGAAATGTCAAATCCCACTAGATGCGTGTCATGCAAAATTCCAAGATGGTACCCCCCAAAATCCAAGATGTCCGTCCAAAAATATTGTTTTTTCATTCATAATTTGAAAGATGTCTGTATGTACTACGGTTCTTAGAGTTAGAACATACTGTATAGTTAGTGATGAGGCTCCATAATGGTAACATTTTGGCATGTTTTGCTCTTTTACTCAAAGATCCCTTTATCAGCATCTCTGCTATTTTCAGGAAAACAGACCTACACAGGTTGGGATGTATTAAAACGAATGTGAATGCTGTTCCAGTGTTAAATTTGCTGCACATATTTTGCGAACGTACACCAGGTAGAACCAGGTAGTCTGTGCTTCATGCTGTGTCTGTGTCGCCCGGCGCCACACGCTCTCTTTATGGCACCTCATTTTCTGAGCACAAAACGCCAGTCCCGTTGAAAATGAACTAGAACGCGTGATTTGTTACGTGTTGTCTGTAAGCCTCTTAATGCACATATGTGACACAATCTGGTACTTTCAGGCTCAAGTAGGCCAAGGTCAATTTTTTATTTTTACAGATTATTAAAGTATTCAATGGTAAGCTTCCATATGATGCATCACTGAGTGTCCCAAAATAGCAAATTGAGAAAAGGCCACTCAAAAGTTTCAGAGGTTTTTCACACCTACAGTAGGGTAGAAATGAGTTGCAAGTAACAATGGGAGGGACAAGGGTCATCCACTCCACCCATAATGTCTAATTGAAATACAATAACTACCTTTACTAAATGTAGCTGTCAAGTTAGAGACTACTGCACTAGACTGTGAATAGCCTTAAAGGTCTGTTTTAAAATACTTATAATAATGCTAATACATGTCGACTTTTATTAGAGAAAGTAAAAGATGGGTGTTAATTGATTTACATTCCTTGATTCATTTAGTTTTAGAAATTTAGGGGGAGCAGTTATAATTTATTGGCATTTATTAGGACTTAGTAGATAATAAAAAAGACATGACATTAAACATTCCAAAACAAATGTGTATTTAGGATATCTATATTTCTTTAACTGTTTTGATTAAATGATCGTTTTGTGGGCAAAAAAGAAAAAAGCCTGAGAGCGGTTTTATATCAGACATTTACAGGCGGATATAACAAACAATCATGTTATACACATAATAAATGCCCCGGGTGTTGACTCTTTATCTGAACAAACATTATAATATAAATCAAGTTGGAGTTGGAAATACATTGCTTTCAGCGACATTGAAAGGTCAGAAGCTGAGCACTCAAGCGCTGTTCATGTAGCTCAAATAGGGACAAACTGCAGTTGGAAATGAATTTCATCAAAGGCGGCAGAAATATGAGCTGTTTTATGTATGTTTTCAACATGTCAACGGTACAGTTATTGTACAGTAACAGTGTTACTGTACAATAACATTTATGTTGTACTATTACTAAAACGATCTAAAATAAAGCAACTTAGGAACATTAAAGCTGGGCTGTTGCCTGACTCCAATGCATTTCTGCCTACTTCGGGTCCAGGACTTGTCCCTATTTGTTTTCCCCATACTCCATTTAAGTCTAAGTCGAAGAGCCGCCATTTGAGCCGTCACTCATTCATGCAATGCAGCCATGCGTCGCACGCATACGCACACACCATGCAGGGAGGACAAACTACTTCGGAAGTACATTGGAAAAGAAGACGATGATCCGGGCACACGGGAAGTAAAAATCAAGTACTTTATTAAATTAAAACGGCAACATAGCCAACATGTTTCGACCGCATGGCGGTCTTCATGTACTTAGGAAGTACATTGGAAAAGTGACATTGTTTAGATGTAAACAGCGCAGCCTTGGTTTAAAAAAAAAAAACAACAATGTGGGGCGATCTGCAGGGTGTCTCGTGATCGCAGTGAGACTCGACTGTAAACCGAAGACAAAGGCGATCCATGACCAATCACAATCATGTATGCAAATCGCTGAGTCGCCCCTCTCCACCCACAAAAGAGACGGGGAAACTTACCAAAAATAACTTGCTACTTTGGCAAATGAATAAACATATTTAAGTTCTCCAAATCATCTAACTGTTCGGAGGGAAAGTAAGATCAAAGTTCAAGCTTTTTTAATATGAAAAAAACAAAACAAAACAAAAACGAAATTAGCCAAAAAAAGAAAAGTAAACTTTTACGGCTTTCACATGGGGAACAAAGCATCAGACCTGATCGCATATATTACACGTTTTAGCCTATTGCACTTATTGCACATATTATACTATTACACATATAGCCCATAGCCCTATTGCACTATTACCCTAATGCATATATATTGCACTATTACACATATTACCCTATTGCATATATTACACTGTTAGCCTATTGTACATACATTATGCTCAAGACTGCACGCAGAGGGTGCGCACGCACACCGGCGCTGTCAATCAAAGCACATGGCGCTGTCAATCACGGTCTGGGGAACGATTTTGCGCACCACAGGTGGGGCTCGTATAATAATATTGTTTATGGCCAGAAGCCTTATTAGTATACATTGAATTTCGCCAACTCCGTTCACTTCATTGAGCCAGTCCAATGGCGGCTCCTCTACGTTGTAAACAATGCATTTTCAACTCCAGTTGTCCCTATTCAGGCTGCATCAATAGCAGTTCGAGTGCGCAGTTTCTGAGCCATCAATGTCGCAACTAGATGGCTCTGCCCCAACTGGCCAATCACACAGTGTCTTGTGGACACATGGGTGCATGTGTGTGCATACCGTGTCTTTCCACACTTTGTGTCTTTTTCGTTTAGGGCCGACATGTAGATTGGTTTCCTGAAAATAGTTGATAAGGTAATGAAGTGATATTTGAGTCACAGAGTGAAACATGCCAAAATGTTAGAATTATGGTGCCTCATCACTACCTTATATGTAACTCAAGATTCAAGATGCCTTCATATCCTTATATTTTTAGAATGTCTTTAGCTATACCTAAATTTCATGCTTTTATCACAAACTGAGCGATTCTTCTAGTTTCTGGAGCTTGGCTGTGCTATTAGTTTTGAGCAACTAAAATAACTACCTGCATAGAAGGAAGACAGCCAGCCCGAGCCAGCACCAATGTAAGCTGTGGAAGGGAGGGTGGACTCAGGAAGAAATGTACAGCAGCAACAAGCTAAGCAAAGACACATACAGTACATAATGGCTCATTTTGGACATGAAACATGGAAGAAGAAAGCATTTACATTCTAGGAATCCAGTGTTGACCGTCTGTTGTTTCTTCTCCTAGGCATACTGCACATGGTAGTGTGTAAAGATGAAGTTTCAGCTGAACAGGAGAGGGGCTCCAGTCTGCTAAAGGAGGAACCAGGGCCTTCATACATTAAAGCAGAACAAGAGGAGCTTAAACAGGAACAGGAGGAGCTACTTCAAAGACCAGAGGAACATGCTGGGTCAACGTTGACATTACTAGCAGTGAAAAGCGAAGAGGAAAGTCATGCAGATGTATCAGCCCACTGCTTTGAAGTTGAAGTTGAACTTGAAACTGACACTGAAGTCACTGAAGACCGTGATGATTGGGAAGAGACAAGTGAAGTCACTGAAGACCGTGATGATTGGGAAGAGACAAGTGAAGACGAGAAGGACATTTCTGAACCTTTCCAATGTGAACATTGTGACAAAAGTTTCAGTCACTCTCATTCACTTACCACACACCTTCGTATCCACACAGGAGAGAAACCTTTCCAATGTGAACATTGTGACAAGTGTTTCAGTCAGTCAAGTAATTTGAAGACACACCTTCGTGTCCACACGGGGGGAGAAACCGTTCCACTGCAAACATTGTGACCAGAGTTTCCGTTATTCGAGTAATTTGAAGACGCACCTTCGTGTCCACACAGGAGAGAACCCCTTCCAATGTAAACATTGTAACAAGACTTTCAGTAATTCACGTAATTTGAAGATACACCTGAGTATCCATACTGGGGAGAAACCTTTCCAATGTGAACATTGTGACAAGAGTTACAGTGATTCAAGTGGTTTGAAGAAACACCAAAAGGTCCATACAGGACAGAAACCCTTCCAATGTAAACATTGTGCCAAGAGTTTCATTCAGTCAAGTTCTTTGAAGATGCACCTTCGTGTCCATACAGGAGAGAAACCGTTCCAATGTAAACATTGTGACAAGAGTTTCAAACAGTTAGGTCAATTGAAGAGACACCAGTTGGTCCATACTGCAGAGAAACCTTTCCAATGTAAAAAGTGTGGCCAGAGGTTTAGTCTGTTAGGTAATTTGAAGACACACGAGAAAATCTATGCCGCAGAGAAACCCTTCCAATGTAAACATTGTGACAAGAGTTTCAGTACTTCAAGTTATTTGAAGACACATATTCGAGTCCACACCGGGGAGAAGCCGTTCCAATGTAAACATTGTGACAAGAGTTTCGCTCAAGCATGTAATTTGAAGACACACCAACGTGTCCATACTGCATCGTTTTAGACCTTGTGCTTCAGTATGCTGACAAGCTTCATGCTAATTTTCCTTACCAGCTCGATTTCGAACCTGCCCACAGAGCCAAAACTACTATTAATTGCTGTCCGGACCATGGTATTACTGCGCTTAACTGACCAGCCAACTATCCTGACTTGATTCCCACAGAGAATCTGATTATGATAGTATTGTCAGGGTTGATCACATCCATGTCACATCCCATTTATGATTTGTTCAAACGTAGCACAGCCCAAGGATTAACTGCAAAAAGTTTATTATCTGCCCCCGCACCAAAGGAATGTCCCTTTGGTCTAGTGGTTAAGATGTTGGACTTTGACGCGGGAGACCCAGGTTTAAATCCCGGGCTTTACAGTTGTGCCGTGACCCGGATCGGGTTTCCCCGTGGAAGGAGGTCAAAAGGGAGGTGAGTGTAGCAGTTGGCTACAGCCTCTGTCGTGATGACCTCCAAAGTCTAGTATCTAGTAATTACTTCATTGTTTAGTAAATGCATTCCTAAATGCATTCCTAAATTCCTAAATGCAATTCCAAAATGTGTAATTATAATTGAATCAATCACATTTATTCAAGAGTACATTTGCCTTTTTAGATCAAATGCAAAATAAAGAATGTGTTCAAACTTAAATAAGACGCCTTCATCATATGCATCATATGTCTCTCCATGTTGCAGCTTATATGCAGCTTAACAGCAACTCTGGGAGGCTGTTCTGACATCCTGCAAAGACATTCAAGCAGAAACTCTCCATAAACTCACAAGTTTTATGGACGCAAGCTGCTATCAAACAAGGGGTCCCATGTTAACATGTAACTGGACCTGTTAACATGTTTTGGATTGAAATAGCATTTTTTCCCAGTACATATGACCTCCTTATTGCTATGAATTCAACAAATTACTATTTTCAGTTCTTTACAAACTAGAAAATGTCTTAAAACTATGATGTGCATAATGACCTGGAACAGTGCGAAAACAGTTTTTAATTTATTTTCTAAATTCTGTTTTCATTAGGAGGTTTGTTCAATAACATTTGAAATATAAATTGACAGCTAATGACTTGAAAATTATGCTGATATCATTTGCATCAATTATGTTGGAAAATCAAACAAAAACATGATTTGCATAATAAGTTGGAACGCGTTGTAAATGACCAGATATGCAGTCATGTTGTCATAAAGTTATGCAGGAACACTCGTTTTGGTGTTGCATGGTGTGGAATTGCTTATTTCACTGTAAAAAACAAAAAACAAAACAAACAAAAAAAAAAAAAACGATTAGCATGTTGCTCCCCCCCCCCCCCCCCCCCCCCCACTAGTTCCTTTGCAAGTTCCTTGCAATGTCGCCATATAGATGGCGACATTGCAAAAATCACAGAGCTGTGTGACAGAATATGCGGATTAAAACACTTTCCCGAAACCATCGGATGGATTTTATGGGCCGTTATAAAACTGGACAGATCAAGAGTTCTTTTTTGTCGCTTTGGTTGTTCCACAGGACCTATGGTGAGTAAATGCGAGTTGTATTGGTACCGATCGTCTGCCTCGCCCGACCGATTCTGACTAGGTATGCAGAGGAACCACCTCTCGGAGTGGAGGCACGGAGCTGAGAGAGTGGTGCCGTAGGAGCTAGAGCATGTTATTTCTAACAGGAGATGACCACACTGCATGTTGCTGTATTGTATCTGAGCTGTTGTTTTCTGTCCCACTGTATTTCTACAGGTGTTTGTGAAAACATTTAGGTTTTTTTATTATTATTTTCGTACAGTATGGAAACTCATTATAGACGCCCACCTGCAATTTTTCATTTATTCCAGCAGGAATAAATGCATGTTTATTTCATATATATATATATATATATATATATATATATATATATATATATATATATATATATATATATATATATATATATATATATATATATAGATATATATATAGATATAGATATAGATATATATATATATATATATAAAACGGAGCTTTAGAGGGTAATATTCTTTACATTACATAGTGTAGTGTGTTTCATGTATTGAAGACCATGTATATTGCTTCAATCAATCAATCAATCATGTTTGTTTAGGATAAAGTTTAGTGTTTCAGCTACATAGAGGAGCCAGTGCTTCAGCACCACGGCCAGTTCCCCCATTACAATAGTAGCTGCTCCTTCAGCACCACGGCCAGTTCCCCCCATTACAATAGTTGCTGCTCCTTCAGCACCACGGCCAGTTCCCCCATTACAATAGTACCTGCTCCTTCAGCACCACGGCCAGTTCCCCCCATTACAATAGGAGTTGCAGCTTCAGCACTAAGGCCAGCGCCACAAAGATCATAGTATTACCATATCTGCATAATTAGACAAATAATTAAATAATTGGAAATCAACATCAGGACAAAGTTGGATAATAACGTTAAACAAACTTCCACTGTCAACAAAAAATACAACGTATATGCAATATTGGTTCCTAACACAATTTAATGTCTGCATAACATCAGAAATTAACATCAGGACAACGTTGGATAATAACCTCAAACAAACTTTCGCTATACTTCCAAGGGTGCCTTCTAATACCGCAGCTTTCACACTCCACTCGCTACTTTAGCTCTGCTCCCAGCGAGGAGGAGAGGATGAGATGCGAGGACAGAGTGGTCAAGTGGATTTGACTCTAGATTCGGAATGTACTCAAGATGTAATTCCAAAGCGACAGCACATCCTCGATTACTTATGACGTTGTTCATTAATTAAATTCAATTCAAGGGGCTTTATTGGCATTGGAAAACATGTTTACATTGCCAATTCAAAGGTAGAGCAATATACTGGATCAGCTGGAACCTAGAGCCCTGCGCCTGTCGTGTTACAGTAGGCTGTATACATGCAGGATAGACATTTCATCAATGCATTCCCAAGTCATTATCTTCAGGTAACATGTGCAAAGCTATTTAATCCTGCACAGTTTCACTATATATTATTAGATTATTGTGAAAGTAATGCGACCTGCCCAAAGCTCACGTCGCCGCCATCACCACATTCACACAGTGCCGCAACACAGCACTGCTGCGTTGCAAATAATAGCCTACTATAATAAAAGTGATTAGGTGGTCTCTCTGACTTGTAGTTCAGTCACATATGAATAAATACATTTTTTGTCTGTCATTCATAGCAGTCTGCATTAAGGAATGCATAGTGAAATGCATAGTGAAGTGTGTACACATTATAGCAAAATATCATTGTATAGCTTTTATTTATTATCCTTATATCACATACCATGATGCAATAAGCCCTGTTGTCCTTTCACTTTCACATGTGTAGGCTACTTTGTCATTCTGAAGGTCTATTATTTCAGCGAACGAATTGGGCGGGAACGTTAATTCATCTTATTGACACAGAATAATATACTGTTGATGCACTTGGCTTGATGCAGTGTTGGAAGAGAAGGAGGGGGGGCTGGCACAACGTTGATTTACACTACGGGAAGGAGTTTGGAGTTACAAAAATACCCACCTTAGAATAAAGACAACCCGCGCAAACTGCATTGGACGGAGGCGGACCTCATGGATGGTGAAATGTAGGAAGTGGGGCATCTGTGCCAAATATCAAGGACATTATGAACGTTGTATCATGTCACCGGAATCAAAGTAGATTGATGCCCACTGCGTTTTGTTGTGGAATTCTCCTTTAACTTGAAGAGAAACCAGAGTGTCCATACTGCAGAGAACCCTATTTTTGATCATTTATTAAGAAGTATAAGAATCCCGCGGCCAACAGTTCTCCCACACAGAGCTGACTGCAGCCCGACTGACATTCTCTCTATTCAGTGTGGGAGCTTAAAGTTAGACAAGCCCTCACAGGCCAACACCCTGAGTGACAACGGCTGAAATGGGTGCATGTAAATACAAAATAACACACATTTGTACTTTCTTTTAACTGACAAAAGTCAAATTATAACCTAGAATTAATTATGGTTTCCAAACTATTTTAATATATTTTGTTTAATTTGTTATTATTGACAATACTGTTTTTTTTTTTGTTGTTGTTTTTTTGTTGTTTGTTTTGTTTGTTTGTTTTTTGTTGTTGTTTTTTTTTTTTTTGGGGGGGGGGGGGGGGGGGGGCAGAGAAGGCATCATTTCTGGTTGTTGTTGTATGGCTCTTGCTTTGCATGGTACAGTTTTAACTTGCACTTGCAGATGTGTAAGTTAAGTTTGGTTTCTAAGTCCTGAGTCCACACAGTAATATCCCTTACACAATGATGTCAGTTTAATGCAGTGACACCTGAAGGAGCAAATGTCACAAGCCTTCAGTGTAGATTTTCGGCCTTGCCGCTTTGTGTAGGAAGTTCTAAAGATTCTTTAAACCTTTTGATTATATTATGGACGGTAGATGATGAAATCACTAAATTCCTTGTAATTGTGTATTGACAAACAATGTTCTTAAACCGCTGGACGATTTTCTCAGAATTGTTCACAAAGTGGTGAACCTCGCCCATCTTTGAGCGCGATAGACTCGGATGCTCCTGTTATACCCAGTCAACATTTAATGTGTTAACAATTAACTTGTTCACCTGTGGAATGTTCCAACTTTTGTGTCAACTTTTCCAGTATTTTGTTGCACCTGTCCAAAATTTGTGTTGCAGGGATCAAAATTCAAAATGAGAAAATATTTGCACACAAAAAAAGTTCATCCGTTTGAACATTAAATATCTTGCCTCTGCTGCAATAACTTATATAGATTGCCTAATGTATTACAATGTTTTTAGCGCTTCATTGTATGTTGTAAAGTGTATTGTAAATCCTGATTAAATTGTTTTTTTTTTTTACCATTGTAAGTCGCTCTGGATCAAGAGCAATGATTTGTAAATCATTGGATTTTTTCCAATTTTCACAACATCCCAACTTTTTTGGAATTGGGGTTGAATGATCTGATATTTATAATTGCTTGTTATGGCTGACAAACTAATGTTGAAATGAACTGTCTGTATTATAAATAAATAACTTCACAGTCAATGAAATGTCAACACTTTATCACTTGCAAAAGTCAAATAGTGACTTTTTACCAGACCCCGCACAAAGTGACTATTTGACTTCAAAGTCAAATAGTGACTTTATGTGGGGCCTGGGAAAAAGTCACTATTTGACTTTTTGCAAGTGATAAGGTGTTACAGCAAACAGGACGGATTTGTTAGTAAATGGTCTATGACCCTAATAAGATTATACTGCTTGTTTTATTAAGGGATCAAGCAGTCCACGAAGTGGACTTGATCCCTTCTTGTTTCTGTCTCTTTTTTCCTTCTCCTTCTTCTTCCGCCAGAAATAGCTGTTCTGGCTGAACCGTGCAGTCGGTTTTCGCGAAAATTGGTAATCTGGTAGAGGGTGATGCCAAACAGTGATGATGCGAAGCCTGTGACCACTGGTCAAATGGTGGCGCTATAGCACTCAACTGAAATTGCAAACTTTAAACACTCATAACTCATGAACTGCTCGACTCTCAGAAATGTAACTTATATTCACTTATGCGTCTGCTTATGTCAAACAACTTTTGTATTCTGACTTTTGACCTCTGACCTTTAGATGAGCCGCAATCTTTAATCATATGTAAAACAGTTAAAATGTCTCTTCTCCTACAATCTTTGATCAAAATGCATAACAATGACCTACATATGAACTTTGAAGCCATACAAACATGAAATGAGTGTGAATTTTGTTTTCAGTGAAAAAAATTATGTTTTTACGAGCCAATGAAAATTGCTTGTTTGTGAAAATTCTTCTATTATCCCTAATCTACACATGCAAAGTAATCTGTTTATGAGATTTTACAGTTTGGTAGAGGGGGATGCCAAATAACACTAAAACCAGTCTTGCTCCAATCGCTCAAATGGGGGCGCTATAGCAATTCTTTGAAACTGAAACATTTGAACAAGTATAACTCAGGCTTCGTTTGGCTTAAAATCATGGGACTTGTTTCTACACGTTCCTTGATTCATGTGGAACACATCTGTAATTTCGACTGGTAAGCTCCACCCCCAGAGTGTCTGCCATTTTAAGCAGTTTGAAAAATGCTCATGCCTGATTTTATGCCTGGATTTTTGATCAATTTGCATGACACCTGCTACATGAGAACTTTGGCCCCATCCGGACAAAACTTCAGAAGCAAATTTGTTTTCATCAAAAAATGACGTTTTTATAAGCCAATGAAAGTTGCTCGTTTGTGAAGAGTCTTCTTCTGCTTGTTTCTCTCTGGCAACACTGGAGCAAGTACATTGTGCCAGATTGTGTGAGAGGAATAAGCATGTGGAACTTGTTTCCATTTGTCACTTTGACCACTAAGCTCCACCCTCGGACTGCTGAATTGTGCATATTGTTCATATTGCTTACTGCTTGGTGGCGTGTTGTTGGGTTGTTTCATTGATGACAACAACTAAGCAAATCATTGTGCCTGGATAGCTCAGTCGGTAGGGTGCCTGACTTCGGAACACAAGATTGAGGGTTCAAGTCCCACTGCTGACAATACAAAGTCTGAGTCTCCAAAAACCCTGCTGTGTTTCCACAATCACATGATGTATTTCTTCCATGTTTCTATGGCTTATTTGTGCATATTTAAGGAGCGGTAGTGGCTCAGAGGTAGAGTAACCGGATGGTAACCACAAGGTTGCCGGTTCGATCCCGGGCTCCTGCAGAGTTAGTGTCGATGTGTCCCTGTCCCACTGCCATCAGTGTATGAATGTGTGTGTGAATGGGTGAATGTGATGCACAATCTATGTAAAGCGCCTTGGATAAAGGCGCTATATAAATGCACCATTTACCATTTACCAAGCAGTCCATTGAATGTGTGTGTTGTTTCCAGTACGTCTTGTGTCTGTTGGGTAGCCTCATTGGTAGAGCGCATGACTTGGAAATGAGAGTTCCTGGGTTCAAATCCCGGCACGGACACCTAGTAATATGAGTCAATCATGCACAATCTCATGTGGTCTTCTACATCTAAGTTCATGGTTCTATGTGTAACCCAGGGTAAAACTCAATGTAATGGTGGTTGTCACCATTCGGCCATGTTGTGTTTTGTCACTATTCGGCCATGTTGTCACTAATGACAGTTCACAGCTCAGTTCACCACTCACTCACAGCTCACCAATCATTTACTCATTCAGCAACTCAGTGGCCTTGTGGTTAGAGTGTCCGCCCTGAGACTGGGAGGCCGGGGTTCGATTCCCGGCCGGGTCATACCAAAGGCTCTAAAAACGGGATCCAATGCCTCCCTGCTTGGCACTCAGCATCAAGGGTTGGAAGACCCTGTGTCATACTAGCGTCATGTCCAGAGGGTGTACTTGTACATCAAGCTGCCTCATGCTACAGAAACAGGAGATACCTGCCCTATGGGCCTCATGGCTGGGCAAGGCTGTTTGACTGTCACTATTCGGCCATGTTGTCACTAATGACAGTTCATAGCTCAGTTCACCACTCACTCACAGCTCACCAATCATTCACTCAGTCACACCAGATTGTGAGTCAGTCAGGGCAGGAATCAAAAACCCTGCCCTGCTCCCATAATTACCTGATGTATTTCTGAAGTTCAGGCTCCCATGTTTCTATGGCTTATTTGTGCGTATTGTTCTTACTCCTTATTGCTGCTTGCTTGATCCCGTTTTATTGCTGCTTGCAGCTATATTTTTGTTTGTTTTTTTCTGAAAGAATGTTTATTTTGCTATGAAAATACTTAGGTTAACACTAACCTAACTGCCAAAACAGACTTAGGTTAACACTAACCTAACTGCCAAAACAGAATCATGTTGATGATGTCACATGTCTGAGTGAAAAGAAGGGGTCTAATAGAAATCCATTAACATGGTGAGGATGTGAGGTACATCTTGATGACAACATAAGATGTGTGTTAAGGAAATCCAGTAGCCTACTTCCTGACTACTATTACTTTTTTAAATTACTATCATTTTTTACGTCTAAAACATGTTTGTTTCTCTTTATGAACCCATAATCATGTTATTGTTTATTTCTTATGTTGATACATGCTCAAACTGAAGGGCATTATCAAACAATCTTCGAGTAAACAGCGACACAAAGTGGCCAAATGGAGGAACAGTTCATTCTACTACAACTTGAAAAGTGAAACTGATATAACGAAAATGTTTTGACTGAAGTTTGTATTAGTTTGGATATTTACAATACAATTCAAGCGCAACTCAACACAAAGACTGATAACTTTGAGTGGACATACTAGTAAAGCTTTCACATGTTTACAATGGTAGCCACCCTGTTCATGTCATCACAACATAGAGGCAACTTTAGTTGTGGTTTGTAAACAGATTTCATTGGGACATAGAGTTCTATTGAGAATGGAGGGAGAGAGGGGGTGTGTGTGTGTGTGTGTGTGCGTGCGTGCGTGCGTGCGTGCGTGCGCGTGCGTGCGTGCGTGCGTGAGAGAGAGATTCGTGTTATGTCTCACAGCCAGCTGTTTGAACTGTGCTAGCTCCATAGATATATATAAGAAAGCTAGATGGCTTGAGGCGGAGCCTCTGACGTCGTTCATGGCGGCCATCTTGTGAGAGGACTAAATACACTATGCTCTATGGCAGCCTAAACAAAAACAGCTAGAACTCGCTCAAAACTTGACGGATTTACAAACGGATTGCATTTATTATGAACGTTATCAACGTGGCTATAACGGAGTATAACGGCTCATATTATGCGGGCGTCTCTGATGTTTACAACACACCAATACGTTTGAAAATCGTTTGAAAAATAAGCGAGTTATCGTCATTTAAAAAGTATATGCTCATATAGACAATGTTATGCTATCCTCTCACAAGATGGCCGCCACGTAACGACGTCACTCCCCATTGGCCAGCAGCGCGGGCGAGACATCTAGCTTTCCTATATATATCTATGCCTATATCTATGTTCTGAACACTCAATGTTAATTATGTCGCAACTCTGTGTACGATTTCATTACTCTATGGACCCTTGCGGGTCCATTTGGTTTCATTTTTACACTCTCAAGAGTTAAAATAGTCATCATCTGAATTAGCACAAGTCTACACAACTAGAAGATGGACAGAAGCATAAGAAATCTTTAGTTTTAGGGGTCTGTGGGGCTAAAATGTCCTCAAATGGTGGTCCGTGGCTCAAATTCTGAATAAATGGTGGTCCCTGGGATCAAAAAGGTTGAAAACCCCTGCTCTATAGAGATGCGCAGTGACGTCACCGCCCCGGTTCCGGAAGTCTTTTCCCCATTCATTTTTCTCATAGACTTTTCGAAAATGGTTAATAAAAACACGATCGCGCCGCGGCCAAAGCCAACTCGGGTCGTGACAAATCATGACAACAAACACAATATCGTCATATAATATATAATTAGGAAGAAGAAGAAAACGGCATGATACAAGACTTTTTGTTTCGTTTTTCATCTTAGAAATTATTTTATTGTCCCAAAAGTTTGTGTGTGTCATCATGATTCGTCACGACTGGAGTTGGCTTTGTCCGCGGCGTAATCGTCTTGATATAAATTATTTTCAAAAAGTCTATGAGAAAAATGAATTGGGAAAAGACTTCCGGAACCGGGGCGGTGACGTCACTGCGCATCTCTATGGTGTACGGCTCTGGAACCCACGTGATATATCCAGTGGGCGGGGCGCTTAAGGTTTAAAAGGAAGCGTGTGCGAGCCGAGCAGTATATTCTGCTGTGGCCATGCCGCTGTTCAGGTATGTTTGGTTAGCTGGAATGTTTGTTTACGATGCACACGGTTTTTATTTGAATTTAACACTGTTGTTAAACCATCTGTGGCTTCATAGGGCCGTTGGTTGTTGACTGCAGTGTTTTTCAACCAGTTTGATACCAGGGTTCATTATTTATTCAGCAAACCACATTGATTATGATTCCCTTTAGCCTCTCAGATCTAAAAGGTTTGGTTTCGTCAACAGTTCCATGCTGTATTGATGTCTCATTGGTAACATTAGGAAAGCGAACATTAGGAAAGAGAACAGGCCAATGTCTTCTCATTGTGCATGTGGATTTTATGCAAATGTAGTAATTCAGATCAACATTTTTAAATGTAACCAATTAAGCCAAATGTAGCCTTTAGTTACCTAAATTTTGGCATGACGAGTAAAAGCGAACATCTTTAAGCCATTTTGACCTGACGTGCTTTCACATGCTAATGTTAATGTGTTTAATAGCTAACACTCTTAATGGCCTGTCGCCTGTGTTAATGTGAATGCTTTTGATAGCTAAAGGTAATAGCTTCAGTAAAACATGATGCTAAAACCCACATGTTTATCAGTGTTACTCATTCCAGGAATGTCTAATATCTACCAGGCGCGTAGCCTGGCCCGGACATCAGACTGGGCCAGTTAACCCCCCCCCCCCCTCCTCGCATGGCATGGGGACCATCAGCTCAGAGTCGCCAGAACCAGTTAAACAGGTTTTGGCCCATTTGATAACAAAAGGCAGAAATTAATGAATGGCGGGGTGTCAAGCAGTCTATAACACCTTGGAAACATCCTGATTATGCCATTGTAATGTAAAGTTTCCCGACTCCCCCACCATTAGGCTACTCACTGTGTCTCAGGGCGATTTTTTACCACTACTCACTGTGTCTCAGGGCGATTTTTTACCACTACTCACTGTGTCTCAGGGCGATTTTTTTCGCCCTTCCTTTGATTCCTGGCCCCAGCCTAGCCTGGACCAGCCTGGGCCAGCAAATTAATTCGGGGGCCATGGCTCCGACGGCCCCAATGACGCTACGCCTCTGATATCTACAAGCCATACCTTGTTGTAAAGCCGCTGGTTAATCAATGATTAAAGCAATATAAGATAGAATACCAATTGATATTAATATTTTCCATGTAAGGTTTCTCAACCTGTGTGGGTCTGTTTATATCATGTAGATGTTAAAGACTTGATCTTCCATTTTTAACTACAATAATCATATAAAATCTGTTAACAGAGTGTATCTCTGTTTTTTGCCTTACAGGTTCATCATGTGACCTTGGATGGTGTCATCAGGAGACAGCTGGTGTAATGGAGTGTCTACTCAACTGAGCTGAAACCTGATACGGTGCCAACAAACGTTCTGTCTGAGATGTGACCAGAACTGTTCATACCGACTGTCTTCAACCTGCGTGGCACAAGGCCCTCCATGGTACGTACCTGCATTACATGTGACTGTAGTAGAAACCTAGCCGCAATGCAACTCTGGGTTCTTTTGGGCTGAATCTAGAGCTGCAATTCGGTCCATCGACTCCCTATAACAAGAATTTTCATCTGCGATGTGCTTGTGTCGAACATTAAACTTACCAACACTGCAGCTGTATGGAAAGGTTGCATTATCGTCTTTCATCTGTAAAGCATTTATTCGATAAAAATCCACAGTAGTCATGTTATGAGCTACTTTCTGTGAGTAAATGCGTGTGCTGCATTTGGGAGGCACTCTCTTGTATTAACAGGTTGGGCTGGTGCCTCATGCATTATGTGCACATTCTAAATAGATGGTACGTTCATTCTAAATGATGAGCGCTTCCAAACTCCAGAATTACATGCAGAGAATCTATTGACAGAAAGTAGCTCATAACATGTCTGTGGAGTTTTATCAAACAAATGCTTTGCAGATAAAGAGGATAATACAACTACAATGTTGGTGAGTTTAACACTGTTTAATGCAAGCAAATTGCAGACAAATTCTTATGGGTGAGTCGATGGACTGAATTTTCAACTGTAGATTCAGCCCAATTATAAAATCTAGAATTGCACTACGGCAGTAGAAACCTATAAGGCTGTGTCACCATTTTGCAAAAGACAAAGGTGTATTAAAACTATACTGGGTGACCTGCTGGTCACTACAGTTATCATAATCCGCAATTAAAGGGGAATTCCACCCATTTTCAACATTTTTCTACAAAATTTTCCTACAAAATCAAGATGTGGTTCAGGGTCATTGTACTGCCTTCAGGTCCCTGAGAGTATAATGAGGGTTAAACCCCTGTTGTATTCTCCATGGAGAGTTCCACAAATGAGATTCACATCCTTGCGAATATGAGTGCTTACACCCCTATTGTATTAACTTTTTTCAAGAAAAAAAAAAAGCAAGAAAAACTTTCAAGAAAAATAATGTTGACACAGTCCTGCTATGACTTCCAAAATGTCACCCTGTTGGCCAAACTGACGTTTTCTTTCTTTCCTCCTGTCCTTTCAGAAAGTGAAGCTGACCGAAGGTACAGACTCTAGGTTGCCGTTGCTGCTGGGTTGCCGTTGCTGCTGAACCAATGCTGATTCCACTGCTGGGTGCTGTTAGCAGTGAGAAGGTTAGTGAACCTTTTGATAAGTGAGCTACATGCTACCATACCGTAGGTTGTCATTCTCGCCGTCTATAATGCCAGTCCACGTCACATGCCACTATGGGCCATCTGTAAATTAAAGTAAGCAAACTCCTCAACATGCATCAGTCAACTGACCTAAGAACTGCATTCGACACACTATAAATTTTAGATCATGACAATTTCAGTAGGGATGCATGATTATAAGGTAGCATATTCAACTTACAGGCTCATAGCATGGCACTCGGTGACGGGCTATGGGCTTGTAGATTTGATTTGTTTGTTTATTAACTCAATGATTGCTGAGTGGGTATATATACGTCGTTGTAGAACAGTGCCACCTGGAGGCTAACGCCATATATATACGTCGTTCAGACATTTATCATTCAATCATATTTTTTTCAATTAAAACCCAAGCTGTATGCATTAAATCCCTAATGGAGCTGTAGTATACTGTTGCTTTAAGGCCCTGACGACGTCACAACCAATACTCCGCCCCCCTACCCATTTTTTTCCCTGCTTTGAGGAAGTAAACACAAGGAGAGAGGGCTGGGCTGAGCAGAGCCTTAGCACTCGTCAGTCCCCTGCACTCTCTCTCTCTCTCTGCTCTTAGCAAAACAGCATTGTGAAGCGATCGCTTGTTTTTTTTTTTTCATCAAATGCAAGAGGCTATTTTACTTTAGTCATCTGGACACAGTGTGACTGCACTCGCATGGGGATTGCATTCTTTCTTTCTCTATTTCTCTCTCTCTTTCTCTCTCTCTCTCTCTCTCTCTGTCGGAGGGAGAGCAGTCAGGCAGGTGGCTAACGATCGTTGGCAAAATCTGGGTCGTTGGCTCGTGTGTGTTGGGTGTGTGTGTGTGTGTGTGTGTGTGTGTGTGTGTGTGTGTGTGTGTGTGTGTGTGTGTGTGTGTGTGTGTGTGTGTGTGTGTGTGTGTGTGGTCTTCAAGTTATGCTAGCAGCTAAACGTCTTTGCAAAGAAAGCACAACAGCCCCCCCCCTCCCACACACACACACACACACACACACACACACACACACACACACACACACACACACACACGTGCACACGCACGCACACACACGTGCACACGCACGCGCGCACCGGATCCGAGGCATTTCTCTGACTATTGCAGGGATTCTGACATAAAATCCCCAATAATTGGTGAACCATAGATGGCATTTTTTTTTCTTTTTTTCTTATTGGAGCAGAGGGTGTGCCCTTTCATATGGTATATGGTTTTTATATATTACTGTCAACATAATTATATTATATAGACCTGAAAAATATTATTCCATAAATGATATGGTGTTGGCCCACAACGCAAGTTGAATTCAAATGACAATTACAGACGAACGGAAGATGGGAGGAATGTAATTTTTTTTCCCCCTAAAAATGGACAAATAGCGCTGTCAATCGGTGTATAGCATGTACAATATCTTCATTTGGTTCATATATATATTTGTCCGTCAATGTCTCTATACAATGTATTTTTACAAGACTGCTCATGTCTCTATTGCATTCAAATGGCAATAAGTCCTGAACAATAGGTGGTATAAATGAATTTTTTTTTCTTGTGAAAGCAGCGAGTGTGCTCTTTCAGACGGTATATGGCATGTAAATGTCGCTATAGGACTTTGTTTTTTATTGGCCTTGTTTTAAATTAGTGACATCCCTAGTGACATCACTCAAAAAGCTTAGCACAGTACTTCCACCTGTTTTCCCAGAATGGATAGCTCTCATAGAGTTAAACAGTGAAACTTTTAAACTAATGGTTAAAACACTTTAAATCTGTCAGCCTGTCCACATTGCATGTGTACACACTGTTCTAGTGTCAGGTCTCCCTTCACCTCCATTCTTTGCTTTTAATAAAGTTATCTGTTTTTTGAGTATTTAATCGCATTTTATTTTTTAAACTATTTTCTTCCTTTCCTTCTCTCCTATCTATTGCCCTCGTTCTCCTTTGTGTGTACAGATGTGATCTGGAGGTTATGCAATTTGTCTGGTATCATTATGGTAGCATGTAGCCTGCTTAACGTTATGTTTAAGTTTAGAAGGAGCGATTTTTATGCAATCACATCACTGCTGGTGTTATCTGGCAACCCAAACCCTTACCTTAACCAAGTCCTTACCCTGTTGGCACTTGGCAATGTAATGGCTAAGCCGGCAATGCAGATGATTGCATACGCTCCTTCTGGCAAACTAACAGAGGATGCAAATGATGACTCTGTCATTTGATCCTTGGTTAGTGTGTTGTGAGTTTACTGGCTGATATTGACGGTAAGTGAGCATAGTTTATTGCCCTTGGCTGTCGGGAGGAAACCTTGTATCTCCATATAATTCAACCTTTTTTTATATAAATTGTGTTACTTTATGCAACAGTGTAACACTAACTGTTTGGGCCGTACAAGGTTTCTTGCCGACCTTCATCTTTTCTCTCTGTTCTTTGCTTTAATAAAGTTATTTGTTCTTGTTGTCTCAGACTCCATTGATCGCTTTTTATTTATTCGCTTTTTTTAGTCATTTATTTCCTCTTGCCTGTAACACTAGTTCTAGTGTTTGTGGTGCGTCAGTCGGGTTGCGTCTTGCGCAAGTTTTATTTGCGTTGTGCCATTTGCACATAAATCACCATCACGTGAGTTCACGTCAGACATGAACACAGGCCCGGTGTCTGACGTGCATTTATGTGATTATTTCATAGCTTGTCATTCAGTCGCCGTCGTTTTATTCAGGCGAGGTAGATGCTGTTAAAGGGGGCTTGCACCCATTTTCAACATTTTACGGTCGGTAATAAGGATGAAAATGGGTGGAATTCAACTTCAAGTTGAGAACCAAAAGTGATGTAGGCGCATTGTTCATGCTCTTGTATGTTGTGTTCTAATGTCATCCATCCATATGGTGTTTACTAATGTTCATAGTATTGCTGACATACTGTGGCACAATTGGTTTTGTGTTCGCCTTTTAGGTAAATTTGTACTCAACCTTTAAGTTTTTAGTCAAATTAATTTCTTAAATTCAATACTTTGTCAATTGTGAATTGGGATGTGTGATTTCTTTAATTTTCATACTAATCACTCCACAAACATTAAAGCCAACTGCTTGGGCAGAGACCAAGGAAATCTATTTATTTTGTTTGTGTTCATAAAGCGCTCAAAGAGCTTAAAGTGAAAAGTGCAGCAGCAAACATCTAGGTCATGAGACCATTGTTGGTGTTTATATCACATCTAATTTGCGACTAGGGTTTCATTACGTAATCCCACATAACATATGAACACAGGCCCAGTATGTTATGTGTGTTTATGTGGTTTCACATTTGTGAGGATTCATCAAGTCTCCCTGCATCACATAAACACAGGGTTAGGTTAGGGTTAGGTATGTGATGCAGGTCGATGAGATGTTTCTTTTATAATGTGCGAGTAGACTTATGTGCTGCCATTTGCAGCTAAAACATCATTGCGGCATTGGCGATGGGCCTATGACCCAAATGTTTGCTGCTGCACTCTTCACTTGTAGCACTTTGTAGCACTTCATGAGCATGACACAATAAAATATTTTCTTAGTTTTTGCCTGAGGAGTGTACCTTAAGATATTTGGTAATAGTGGTGGTCTTTGTGTCTTTATACATAAGGACAAACATCACTATGGACTTGTTAATAATTCAGGTTGAATTTTGTTTCTTGATTGTGTAGACTATTTGAGAATTTTGTAAAGGGTAAAAATGTTCTTGCATACTGTTTCCTGTAGTGTAAATGCAATGTAAATTGTGAAATGACTTTGCTGTTTTGTTGTCAGGGTGGTTGAACTATCAATCAACATGATTTTTCGACCTGTAAATTACAACAACAAAACAAACTATGGCACTGGTGTGGACTTCTGGTTTACCGGAATGGGGTTCGATTCCCTGAAGTGCCCTGCTCAATGTTGTATTTGCATGGTCTCTTTATTTTTGGCTCATTGTGTTGCATAGATGAACCAAGCATCCTTTAGTCCGTTATACTGGAGTGGTGGCTAATCACTTCATGTAGCAACGTGTATCTCCATTTCAGCATGAAAAGCTGCAACCCTGCCATGCTACTTGTCCAAAGTGTTTACCGCACATACACGAGTATTATGCCAAATTGACCTAAAATTAATTAACTTATATTATTTTCTTATAATTATATTGGTCAGCCTCATGATGGTGCTATAACGGCCAACTAGAGATTAAATTCAACATCAAATGGTGGTCTTTGGTAAAAATGCTGAATAGTAATGACCCCCAGATTCTTTGCTGTGTTCTCAACCCTCTAAATGTCAAGGATACCGTATGTCATTGAGAATAATCTTGAATACTTTTGCTACTCAATCATCATTTTGATTAATGTTTAATGTAAGTGGGTATTTCTGAAGTTTCAGAGTGCTTCTTCCATGGCCCAGGCCCATCATTGATGACAGTATGCAGCTGTAGTCAGCATATTCACCAGCAGATGGTGCTGTTGACTCACACTCAACACAACCATGAAAGCCTGTTCAGGAAGAAAATAGGAAGACAATATTTGGATGGATGGCATATAATTGATTAAATCTTCTTAAAATATTGCACTTTCAGTACAATTGTTTCTGCTGGGTCCCTATCCATTAAATTAATTTAAATATTTAATGACAAAACGCCCACAAAGAAAAAATGGGTGGAAAAAAAGCTTTTAAGGGACAACTTTTTTTCCCCCAATTGTCAAGCAGGCTCTAGTAAATATAGTAAATAATATTTACTATAGTAAATATTTCTATACTATTATAGTAAAAAAAAATGCTATAATTTTGTAAGAAAAACAAACTATAAATAAATACATTTAGTCATGTTTTGAATGCACCTGCCTCATGTAGAAAAAAAGCTAAAATCCCTAAAGCTAAACAAGCAGCAAATATTACAAACAAAAACACTCAACTTTTACTTTCTCTATATAACATGAACTTGGTCGGAAAAAGTTTTTTGGGGAAAAAAAGTCATTTAAAAAGCTTTTTTTCATTGCTTCGAGTGAATGAAAACCAGTGCTGCTAGTCCCAGCCTTGTGGTTGTGTACTTATACACACCCATTGGTTAAAGCAGTATTAAGGAATCCAAGAATCCCTTCCCCAGATGTAGACAGTAGCCTATAAGATTTGACACACACACACACACACACACACACACACACACACACACACACACACACACACACACACACACACACACACACACACACACACACACACACACACACACACACACACACACACACACACACACGACGACTCTTTCACCTCTCTGTCATTCTCTCACGTATGCGCGCGCACACATGCACACGCTATGCGGCGGTGCGTGTCCGCCCGTGCACATCAGCCCTAATAAGGAAGTTTGCATGCTATAGCAGCCTGGCTTACATAATCACATGCACTGTTCTGCTTCCTGCGTAGAATCTAGGTTAAGTCCTTCTGTGCAAATCAGTGACGCTTCACGTGCACTACGGGGTGGGTGAACATGACGTGCTGTAATTGGCTCTAAATCAGTGGTTCTCAACCAGTGGTCTGGGGACCACCAGTGGTCCTTGGGGGGAGTGGGCCGGTCTCCAGCTAAATGATTGTGAGTTGGTACAGTATAGCCAAATGGATAGATCTTTAAAGGTAGGGGAAGTGATTTGAAATTCATGGTGTAGTACCAGCCTGGTGCACTAGGGGCCCCCAAAAGTAGCTACACTATGTGAACCTGCTGCTCTCTCCTGATTGGAGGAGAATTGTGGTGACCTGGGGAACTTTTATTAGCTCCTCTGCTAACGTGGGGGAGGGGGAAACTCCATATGTGGTTTCCACACCTTATAATAGAGCATTTTAACAGGAAAAAAAAAATATTTTTTGGGTGATATCTGACAAAAGTGAAATCACTCCCCCTACCTTTAACTCTTGTGAAACCATATGGAGCCTTTGGACCTCAAACTAATTGTAAAAAAAACAAACTCACCTGTTTTTTTTTCCTGATCTTCAGTGTATATTGAATAACAAATACCCTATTGGTCTGAATATAAGACCATGCTTTTTTTCCCCCACTGATAACCTGAAAATTCAGAAAATTCTGTTGCCTTAAATTCTAGAAAATTCAGTCTTATATTCAGGGGGCTATATTATTTGACATTCAATGTTCTTTTTCCAAAATGAGTCTTAAATAATGGGAGTTGTCTTATAACCAAGTCGTCTTATATTCAGGACAATACGGTAAAACATATATTGTCTGACGGAGAAAGGTTTGAAATGGTACGGCCAGTTTGGCTACCATTGACATTCTAAATATTTTCGGAATTTCATCACGCTTTAGAGTAGCATGTAACGTCAAACTACGTGGGTTTGACTCTGAATCCATTCCACGCATTGTTTTTGCACAAAAAAACCTCCTTGGGTTGAAAAGGGTCAAATGTGCTGAAGTTGAGCAAGTAAGGATATAAGATTTCACCCAGTGCTTGGAATGGATTCAGAGTGAAACTTAAAGCATAATGAATTTTAGAAAATATTTGCCTCATACAGGAGGATGTAGGATGTCAATGTTGGCCATACTGTAAAGCAGGGGTGCCCAAAAGGTAGATCGTGGTCAACCAGTAGATCATACAGGCCGTGCAGGTAGATCCCCAGCACGGCCCTGGACCCTTATAGATCTGTAACTCTTGAGAGCATTAAAATGAAACGAAATGGACCCTTAAGGGGTCCATTTCGTTTCATTTTACCGCTCTCAAGAGTTAAATTATGATTTATGAATTATGTAATTTTCGAGAATCCACACAATTAGAAAATGGAGAATGATTGTTATTTTGACCAAGGTTTTGCCAGTTTTGCCAGGACAAAAATGTTCTTAGTTCTTAGTTCACAAACTGTCAACTCAAACCTCAAATACTGTCTTCAAGCGTCAGCAATAGCATATACAGGAAAACCTTCCAATTCTCCCCCCTCTATTTTTCATTATGAGTGCATTATTCTTGAACACTAACAGTGAGTAACACCATCAACTATTTCAAAGCTCAAACTTTGAAATGGATTTTCAGTAATGGAACGATCACATTTTTGATCTTGTTGAGTGTTCATTTTGAAAGTAGCTCTCAAGTCAAAAAAAAAGTGTGGGCACCCCTGCTGTAAAGGCTTTTTCAGACCTTTTATTCAGCATATATTGAAGATGCAAAATAAGCTGCAATTAATATATTTCTTGTACTAGTACTTACTTACATTGCCTGCATACATGTAGGTCTACTGCACTGTCTGCATGTACTGTATGTTTGCTGACATGCTAATGTTTTCGTTGTTGTTTTTTTTTCCATGCTCGGGAGCGCTTCATGTTTGATTGTGAATTCATTTGTGAAAGAGCATAATTAAATCGACCTAACGATTGCATCACACAGTATCAAGGGCCCCGAGAGCATGAAACGGTGATTACATAACTTGTGAATGGAGAATGGAAAAATGTACTATTAGTGTTCTGTTTCATATGTTTAGGCATCGCGCTAGCACAGCTGTTTGTGTTTACTTTAAACAAACCAAAAGATACAGCAACAAAAAAGGCACTAAAAAGAATGAACCGTGGACATCTAGGCTAGTGTTGCGGGTTCGAGACCTGAGGCTGACGAACACTGCTGTGTGTCTTCCCCCATCTATCTCCCCATTCTTGTCAAATAATAAAGAATTGTCTTAAGAAAATTGGGTATTTTGGGACTCATACTACAAAGTAATATTGTACTAAGGTTATTACTGTACTGTTGTCCAGAAAATCCTATCTAGTTTCACTATGGCCGTATTGCCAGTATGTTGTTCTTTTCTTCCATTAATATTTTCATCCCACGATTTTGCAACCCATTTTTTCCACCCAGTGCCAATTCCTAATGTGATCCGGGGCTCTACACACCCTCTGCCAACCTGGGGAAGCACCGGACTGGCCTCATGCTTCCTTCAATGCTTTCTTTCTTTCTTTCTTTTTTTCTTTTCTTTTCTTTTCTTTTTTTTTTCTTTTCTTTTCTTTTCTTTTCTTTTCTTTTCTTTTCTTTTCTTTTCTTTTCTTTTCTTTTCTTTTCTTTTCTTTTCTTTCTTAGCAGGCACACACACACACACGGATGGATGGATGGACGCACAGAACCAGACACACAGACTGAGCTTTAAATGTCGAGTTTTATTGTGGTCCCTACTCCAAGACAAGATGATAAAATATGTATTTGGGACAAACAGAAACAACATCCATCTGTAGGCTCACTGTAGTCCACTTACTGTAATTAACTCTGTGCCCCCCTCCTCCTCCTCTCTCTCTCCCTCCTCCCTACCTCTCCCTCTATCTCTCTCTTTCTCTCTTGCGTACACGCACATGCACACGCTTTCCCCCATGCAAGTACAGAAATCCCAGGGCATGTCTTATTATCCAACACTGGGGAAAACAGTGGCTCTGGAGCTTGAACCTCCATGTGACAGGTTCAAGCTCAGGGGCCCTATAGCGCCCGGGGCCCAAACGGCCTATTGGATAATCCTTCCCTGCATATACAGGTCAGCAATGGTTCTGGACAACCGGATCTTGGTGAATGCCTCTATATGGGTATATTGTCGGGCTTCGGTAGGGCATGTCCAGTGCAAACACAGACTCAGACACAGCTTTATGAACTTGATGTGGTAGATGACATAACTTTCAGGAAATCTGACACTTTTTTTTCAAGGTTCTAGTGTCACAGTGCGATGCAGAGAGAATTTAGAGCCAAGCGCAGACAGTCAAATGGAGGCAGGATGGTTCCGATCTAGACATCGGCATGGGGGGGGTGCCTCCCTAAATGCCCTGACTGCCCCAATTCTCAAAGATAATTCAAATTAAAGTGCTTATAATTAAAATCATTTGCAACACTACGATACTAACAATACTACTACTACAATTGTGGCACCACTAAACCAACACCATCATACATCATTCAAAACAGAAAAGACCTTTAGCTTTATGCAACTTCAACAACTGATGTTATTATTGATGCTCATACTTGCCTAATATGCCTAAGATCCTGGAACCGGAAATGGTATGGGGGCGGCTTCATCGCCCCCCATACCATTTTCCCCTGTAAACATGAAACCAAATGGACCCGCAAGGGTCCATTTGGTTTCATGTTTACATTCTCGAGTTAAAACATTCACCATCTGAATTAGCCCAAGTCTACACAACTAGAGAATGTAGAAGATTAATGGTGATTTTGATCTGTATATTTGTCTGTTTTGTTTTCCCAAATCCAACATGGTATTCAGGAGAAAAGCACAAGAAGTCTTTAGTGTTGAGGTCTGTGGGACTAAAATGTCCTCAAAAGGTGGCCCGTGGCTCAAATGCTGAATACATACATGATGTCCCTAAGGTTGAAAACCACTGACCTAAGCTGACTCTATTTGCATAAGGAGTGCTAACATGCAGAGCCTATAGCGATACTGTGTCTTCTTTGCCCATATAGGGTCAACTTCCTACAGCAGCTGTGGTTAAAAAGGCAGGCGTGCTGTCACTTGGCATCATGTGGCGCGCTGCGTCCTGCTGCGGTGTAGTGTAGTAGGATGACATAATGTGAGTTCATCAGGCTGCAGCGCCACGGGTGTGACTCATGTCCCCGTGTGCTGCACTGCCAGAGATTTCTTTAGTAAAAATAACAACACAGTACTAAAGTATAATCGCCTCTGAATAAGGCTATTTGACATGAGAATTAAAACAATCCACCTTTAGGTAAGCCCCGCCCTCTTGTCCAACCCTAGGACACTTTCCAGCCGGGCTCATTCACTCCAATGTAAATATCCTGGACTGGACTTTTGCTGGTTTTTATGAAGATCAAAATGGACTCCAGTAGAAGTAGTTCTTACTAATCTTAGTTCACTGGAGTTCTCCAAGGCTCTATGCTCTAGGCTTCTCTAAATAACCTCTGCAAAAATGGTGATCTACAAACATCTGATTAATTACCAACCATGCTCTCCAGAAAATAGTTTGAGGACATGGGAAATGAACATTCAGACTGTCAGGAAACACATCATCATCATCATCACGTTTTTCTTTCAACTTGAGAGGTGCATTCATTTAACATTGTCTGTTCTTAGTCATAATCAGCTGAATTCTGACTGCTATACTTGCTATACTGCTGTAGAGTCAGCACCCAGAGAAAGGTGTCTGAGAACAGACTTTGTCGTGCTGAATAGGCGGTTTACAGTATAACACTTAATCATATTTCGTATGATGAAAACAGCCAAAACTATTCGCAAGGCGCAATGCACTGAACTTGCAGATCGCCTATTTGCCGTCTGCAACACCGCCACGCTACAATAAAGTGCAAAACGAGTATAAATGATGAATGAATGATCCTAATGGAGACTGATGCTGCTGAGGCAGCAATAGAATGCTGTGTGGCTGCAGCTGCAGGCAGATATATCTGTCTTTGTCTGTCTGTCTTTAATATAATGTGAGCAAAACTGTCTGCTGTTTGATGATGAGCAGAGGAGAGACAGGTACAGTGCAGTCTGTCTGTCTGTCTGTCTGTCTGTCTGTCTGTCTGTCTGTCTGTCTGTCTGTCTGTCTGTCTGTCTGTCTGTCTGTCTGTCTGTCTGTCTGTCTGTAACCATAACATCAAAATAGTGAAGGGAGATTCGGGGCAGTTTCCTCTGTTTTCGGGCTTCCCATAAATAGTTCTTTCAAAATAGTAGAAAAAAGAAAGAGAGAAAAAAAAACATTCTTCAATAGTTAAAATGGACAGTCTACAAACAGGCTCACATGTCAATGTAGATTGTCTAGTAGATTAAAAACGTTATGGATAAGGGGTTTAGGGCTCCATTTTTGTCACTTGCTAAGCCCCTTATCTCTAACAACTTTGCTTTTTTTTCTTTTTTTTTCCCTTTTTTTTTACTATTTTGAAAAACATTTTGGTGTAGTTCAACATGCCAATCTATTGACACATTGTGAGCTTGTAGACTGACCATTTAAACTATTGAAAAATGTTATTTTTTAATAGTTTGAAAAGGCAAAGAAGTTAAGGGATAAGGGGTTCCGCGGTGTCCAGCTTGTCTTATACCATGACCAGTCAGTTTGGCTGCAACTTTTTTCAATGAGCCAGAGCAGGGCCGGATTCAGCCAGCCCTACTAGGTGGGCTGGAAGGTTGGCATGGTGGGCACCAAAGTTTTTCATATGAAGCAGTGGTTTTCAATCTTTTTGACCACCATTTGAGGACATTTCAGCCCCACAGACCCCCAAAACTAAAGATTTTATTTTGCTTTTGTCCATAATTCCAGGCTGGATTTGGGAAACAAAACACAAAACAAACATACAGATCAAAATGACCATTAATCTTTTACATTCTCTAGTTGTGTAGACTTTGGGCTAATTCACATGATGAATATTTTAACTCTTGAGAGCGTAAACATGAAACCTAATGGACCCGCAAGAGTCCATTTGGTTGGTTTCATGTTTACGCTCTCAAAGAGTTACATCTGGTTAAACAACTTTCCACAATTTGGGGACCACCTGGAACTCTCTCAAGGACCACTGGTGGTCCCTGGACCACTGGTTGAAAACCACTGATATTACCTTTCTTTGGGAGGGCAGGATGCACGTTTGGGTGGGCACTGCCCACCCTTGCCCCCCTCTAGATCCGACCCTGAGCCAGAGCCTTGTTACAGTACAGTGGTTTTAGGGAAGCACAGACCTAAATTTACACTTATAATGGTTTCTGTTCCTTCTGCTTTATTGCCTCTAAGAAGATGACAGAGAAATGAGTCATGCCCTGTAAGTGGAGACTGTGTACATAATAGCTAGCCCTTTCATGGAAGATATTGTCAAGCTGTTGCAATTTGCTGATGCCAATACTTGATACTAAAGGTCTCAACGGCCCGGCCCGACTAAATGGAGTAAATTTTAGGCCCTACCCGGCCCTAAACTGTTGGGTTTGGGCAAAATTTGAGAATAAAAATGAAGTGGCAATCAGCACCATCGTCATAATAGCTAAATACAGAAAATAACTATTATTCTCAATATAATGAAATAATTCAATTTATATTATTTTTCCATGGGGCCCGAGGCCCTACTCGGCCCTAGTGATTAGCATAGATTTTAGTTTGTTTTCTGTTTGGGTTCGGGCCTGGCCGAGTTCGGGCAGAGTTTGAGAACTCTACTTGATAGGATGATATTTTGAGGTATTGTCACTATTGTCACTATTAGTGACAATACACGCAGTCTACTGCTCTAGCGTAATAATCTGTGAAAATAGCCAACCTACAATCTATCTCTGCATGTCTGTGAGACACGTTTGTGTTGTGGGGATGTACAGGTTACAAATGGTCTATTTATGTAAAAACTAGAGCTGTCAGATCGATTAAAATATTTAATCGCGATTAATCGCATGATTGCCCATAGTTAATCTTTGATTAATCACAATTTAATCGCATATTTTCATGAGTTCTAAATATACCTTAAATGAGTGTTTTTCAAGAATATTCATATCAAGGTCAATTATTTATTCTTCATTTGAGCCACAGACCACCATTTGATGACATTTATTTAGACTTCCAGACCTAAATTAAAGAATTTGTCAACGATATCATTCGGAACGAACATGCACATTTTGTAGAAAGTTCTCTATATTCTCTAATTGTGTAGACTTATTTTAAAATAACTTAACTGATGCAGATATTTAAAAATTATTCACCTGCATTGGCAAAATTGAACCAAATTGACCCACTCGGCCTTTGGTTTTACTGTGAGTTAATCTCGCACTAAAAGTTAACTCATGGCTGAGTTAACTCGCGATTAACTAGTTAACTCGGACAGCCTTAGTAAAAACAAAACAAATCAGATGGGGCCATGTGAAGTACCCCTGTCAAACTGCTGAACCTGAGCAACACACACACACACACACACACACACACACACACACACACACACACACACACACACACACACACAGACACACAGACACACAGACACACAGACACACAGACACAGACACAGACACAGACACACACACACACACACACACACACACACACACACACACACACACACACACACACACACACACACACACACACACACACACACACACACACCGCCTTGCTGCAGATTTCTTGAGAAGTAACGCGACGTGACCTAAAAATGGGTGCTATTATTATTATTTTGGTTTTAACTTCTGCTTTTTGTGGTCAATGTTTAAAGTGCCGCCTCCAAGAAGATGACTGGCCTGGGAAATGAGTAATAAGAACCACGAAGGTTTTTAGTCTCTGTATGCGTTGTTGTGGAGACGCAAGCGCACGGCTGAACCCCACAGATAGATTTCATTAAAAGTCTAGCAACGGCTCTGTCTTAAAGATGAACTGCCATTTTTCAACCTGGATTTAGCTTCGAGTATCCATTGCTTTTGCTACATCCTTCGCTTTTGCCACAACTACTTGCCTATATACAGTAGGCTACTTTGTGCTGTTACTGTGTTGGTGCTCTACAGGAGTGTACTTTCAGAGGGCCAGAGTTTTGGGTTTCGACACGCCACATCGTTCACAACAATGCGCGTCCCAGCGGCGACGTGTCGGTGCTTCAGTGACCTGGGATCTCTGGCCTTGGAGGCTTACGTGAGTGGCGCCAGGGACGGCTGGAGGTCCACGGCGCTGCTCCTCCTCACCTGCCTCCTGTACAGCGCCCTGCTGGGCTCCCTGCTCCTCCTCTACCTGCTCTACGCTCTGGGCTACACGGCCGTGACGGCCGGAGCCACTGCCGCCTCGGCGGGAGCGCTGCTGGCGGTTGCCCTCTTCCTCTCCGGGAAGGCGCGCTGCGCCGCCGTCCTCTTTCTGGTCTCCTGCTTCGCCAAGCAGAGCCGCAAGCTGCTGCTGACCGCCTGGGTCAGCTTCGTGGTGCTGAGGAACGTCCGGAACACGCTGGACAACCTGGCGGGCCTCCTCGGGAGCGTGGCGTGCAACCTGCGGGCCAAGAGGGACTACATCGCCGCCCCGCTGGCGAAATACGCCGAGATGCTGAGCTGGGTCGGCGGTGCCCTACGGCAGCTCCCCGACATCAGCGTGGTCGAGTTTGACGCCAACCTCGACGTGTCGCTGAAGATCTACGACGGCGAATTCAAGGAGAAAGTCGCGGACGCCCGGCGGAACCTCGACGCGACCGCCGCGCACGTCCGCTCCGCTTTGACGGCGGCGGCGGCCGTGAGCCGCCGGGCGCTTCCCGCACTCAGCTTCCTTGCGCTCGCGGCGCTCATCGCGCTGCACGTGAGGCGGTACTGCCGCGACCCGAAGTACCAGAACAGGTTCATCAGCGGCCGCTTCGTCTCCTTCGACGAGAGGCAGAGGGCGGCGGGGAGGCCTCACGTCCTGCCGCTCACGCCGGCCGAGGCCAAGCGCTACGTCTCCATCCCGTCCGCTCGCCCCACTGCCAGGGAAGGGAGGGCCATGCTGAGGTTCGGTGTCCCGGTGGTCACCCACTTCGTGGCCTGGGTGGTGTTTGTCTGCGTGGACGGACTGGTCTACTGGTTCGTTAACGTTGTGACTGTACAGCTGGCGCAGCTGAAGCCGTTCCAAGTCCCCTTGATCATGAACATCCAGGTAGGCTATCAATGTTTTCCATTCTAAAACTGCTGGACCCAATGCTTGATTCTGAATGGCTGGTCAATGTCACGTGTTAAAGGGATTTTTTTCAACTTGAAGTTGTATGATATGCTGTCCGTTAGTGGTTTCAACTGTATTAATTGATTGTCCGTGGTGGGAGTTCTCCCTGGGGCCACGCAGTGGTCAATGAATCCACAAAACTATTGTAATTTGTGTTGAATTATTTCTAAAATATTGGGACCTCCTTTGTTCATTTTTGACCCACCTATCACATGGAACTACCTTCTGGGTGTAGTGATATGGAAACGAAATACATAGTTCCCTGTGGTCGAGGAGTCGAAAATGAACGAAGGATGTGCTGCTATTTTACAAAGAGGTTAACAACATGAAGCAACTTAGTTTTTTGGATTAATTTACTTTCACTGCATGGCATGCTGTGCAAGATCGTAAGCCTTGCGTTTTTGCCAGGTTTTGTCATTTTTCGAAAATGCTCAAAAATCCTGAAAACAATGAAAAAATTTAAGGCTATGGCCTTAGTGTTTTTTTTTCTTAGAAATTTCGACCTTTTTTTTTTTGAAAATCTTCAAAACGATGAAAAACGGGATTCTGTCCAAGACCGTGAGGCTATAGCCTTGCGTTTTTGCCAGGTTTCGTCATTTTTTGAAAATCCCCAAAAATCCTCAAAATGATGAAAAACCATAAGGCCTTGCGTTTTTTTCAAAATTTCGGCATTTTTCGAAAATCCTCAAAACAATGAAAAACGGCATGCCGTGCAAGACCGTAAGGCTAGAGCCTTGCGTTTTTGCCAGTTTCGTCATTTTTCGAAAATCTCAAAAAATCCTCAAAACACGTAAGGCTATATCCTTACGTTGTGTTCAAAATTTCGACATGTTTCAAAAATCCTCAAAACAATGAAAAACGGCATGCCGTGCAAGACCGTAAGGCTAGAGCCTTGCGTTTTTGCCAGTTTCGTCATTTTTCGAAAATCTCAAAAAATCCTCAAAACACGTAAGGCTATAGCCTTACGTTTTTTTTTCAAAATTTCGACATTTTTCAAAAGTCCTCAAAAATCCTCAAAACGATGAAAAACGGCATGCTGTGCAAGACCGTAAGGCTATAGCCTTGCGTTTTTGCCAGTTTCGTCATTTTTCGAAAATCTCAAAAAATCCTCAAAACACGTAAGGCTATAGCCTTACGTTTTTTTCAAAATTTTGACATTTTTTGAAAGTCCTCAAAAATTCTCAAAACGATGCCGTTTTTCACCGTTTTGAGCATTTTTGAGCATTTTCGAAAAAATGTCCAAATTTCGAGAAAAAAAAACGCAAGGCCATAGCCTTACGTTTTTTCATCATTTGAAGATTTTTGAAAAATGACGAAATCTGGCAAAAGCGCAAGGGTATAGCATTACAGTCTTGCTCAGCATGCCGTTTTTCACCGTTTTGAGCATTTTTGAGCATTTTTGAAAAAATGTCGAAATTTCGAGAAAAAAAATGCAAGGCTATAGCCTTACGTTTTTTCATCATTTTGAAGATTTTGAAAAATGACGAAATCTGGCAAAAGCGCAAGGCTATAGCCTTACGGTCTTGCACAGCATGGCGTTTTTCATCATTTTGAGCATTTTTGAGCATTTTTGAAAAAAGTCGAAATTTTGAAAAAACGCAAAGGCTATAGCCTTACGGTTTTTCATCGTTTTGAGGTTTTTCGAAAAATAACAAAAAATGACGAAATCTGGCAAAAACGCAAGGCTATATCATTACGGTCTTGCACAGCATGCCGTTTTTCATCATTTTGAGCATTTTTGAGCATTTTCGAAAAATGTCCAAATTTTGAAAAAACGCAAAGGCTATAGCCTTACGGTTTTTCATCGTTTTGAGGTTTTTCGAAAAATGACAAAAAATGACAAAATCTGGCAAAAGCGCAAGGCTATAGCCTTACGGTCTTGCACAGCATGCCGTTTTTCATCATTTTGAGCATTTTTGAGCATTTTCGAAAAATGTCGAAATTTTGAAAAAACGCAGAGGCTATAGCCTTACGGTTTTTCATCGTTTTGAGGTTTTTCGAAAAATGACGAAAAATGACAAAATCTGGCAAAAAGCCAAGGCTATAGCCTTACGGTCTTGCACAGCATGCCGTTTTTCATCATTTTGAGCATTTTTGAGCATTTTCGAAAAATGTCGAAATTTTGAAAAAACGCAAAGGCTATAGCCTTACGGTTTTTCATCGTTTTGAGGTTTTTCAAAAAATAACAAAAAATGACGAAATCTGGCAAAATGCAAGGCTATAGCATTACGGGCTTGCACAGCATGCCGTTTTTCATCATTTTGAGCGTTTTTGAGCATTTTCGAAAAATGTCCAAATTTTGAAAAAACGCAAAGGCTATAGCCTTACGGTTTTTCATCGTTTTGAGGTTTTTCGAAAAATGACAAAAAATGACAAAATCTGTTAAAAACGCAAGGCTATAGCCTTATGGTCTTGCACAGCATGCCGTTTTTCATCATTTTGAGCATTTTTGAGCATTTTCGAAAAATGTCGAAATTTTGAAAAAACGCAAAGGCTATAGCCTTACGTTTTTTCATCGTTTTGAGGTTTTTCAAAAAATGACAAAATCTGGCAAAAGCGCAAGGCTATAGCCTTACGGTCTTGCACAGCATGCCGTTTTTCATCATTTTGAGCATTTTTGAGCATTTTCGAAAAATGTCGAAATTTTGAAAAAAACGCAGAGGCTATAGCCTTACGGTTTTTCATCGTTTTGAGGTTTTTCGAAAAATGACAAAAAATGACAAAATCTGGCAAAAGCGCAAGGCTATAGCCTTACGGTCTTGCACAGGATGCCGTTTTTCATCATTTTGAGCATTTTTGAGCATTTTCGAAAAATGTCGAAATTTTGAAAAAACGCAAAGGCTATAGCCTTACGGTTTTTCATCGTTTTGAGGTTTTTCGAAAAATAACAAAAAATGACGAAATCTGGCAAAAACGCAAGGCTATAGCATTACGGTCTTGAACAGCATGCCGTTTTTCATCATTTTGAGCATTTTTGAGCATTTTCGAAAAATGTCGAAATTTTGAAAAAACGCAAAGGCTATAGCCTTACGGTTTTTCATCGTTTTGAGGTTTTTTGAAAAATGACAAAATCTGGCAAAAGCGCAAGGCTATAGCCTTACGGTCTTGCACAGCATGCCGTTTTTCATCATTTTGAGCATTTTTGAGCATTTTCGAAAAATGTCGAAATTTTGAAAAAACGCAAAGGCTATAGCCTTACGGTTTTTCATCGTTTTGAGGTTTTTCTAAAAATGACAAAAAATGACAAAATCTGGCAAAAGCGGAAGGCTATAGCCTTACGGTCTTGCACAGCATGCCGTTTTTCATCATTTTGAGCATTTTTGAGCATTTTCGAAAAATGTCGAAATTTTGAAAAAACGCAAAGGCTATAGCCTTACGGTTTTTCATCGTTTTGAGGTTTTTCTAAAAATGACAAAAAATGACAAAATCTGGCAAAAGCGCAAGGCTATAGCCTTACGGTCTTGCACAGCATGCCGTTTTTCATCATTTTGGGCATTTTTGAGCATTTTCGAAAAATGTCGAAATTTTGAAATAACGCAAAGGCTATAGCCTTACCGTTTTTCATGATTTTGAGCGATTTCGAAAAATGACGAAAACTGGCAAAAACGCAAGGCTATAGCCTTACGGTCTTGCACAGCATGCCGTTTTTCATCATTTTGGGCATTTTTGAGCATTTTCGAAAATGTCGAAATTTTGAAAAAAACGCAAAGGCTATAGCCTTACCGTTTTTCATGATTTTGAGCGATTTCGAAAAATGACGAAAACTGGCAAAAACGCAAGGCTATAGCCTTACGGTCTTGCACAGCATGCCGTTTTTCATCATTTTGGGCATTTTTGAGCATTTTCGAAAAATGTCGAAATTTTGAAAAACGCAAAGGCTATAGCCTTACCGTTTTTCATGATTTTGAGTGATTTCGAAAAATAACGAAAACTGGCAAAAACGCAAGGCTATAGCCTTACGGTCTTGCACAGCATGCCGTTTTTTATCATTTTGGGCATTTTTGAGCATGTTCGAAAAATGTCGAAATTTTGAAAAAACGCAAAGGCTATAGCCTTACCGTTTTTCATGATTTTGAGCGATTTCGAAAAATGACGAAAACTGGCAAAAACGCAAGGCTATAGCCTTACGGTCTTGCACAGCATGCCGTTTTTCATCATTTTGGGCATTTTTGAGCATTTTCGAAAAATGTCGAAATTTTGAAAAAACGCAAAGGCTATAGCCTTACCGTTTTTCATGATTTTGAGCGATTTCGAAAAATAACGAAAACTGGCAAAAACGCAAGGCTATAGCCTTACGGTCTTGCACAGCATGCCGTTTTTCATCATTTTGGGCATTTTTGAGCATTTTCGAAAAATTTCGAAATTTTGAAAAAACGCAAAGGCTATAGCCTTACCGTTTTTCATGATTTTGAGCGATTTCGAAAAATGACGAAAACTGGCAAAAACGCAAGGCTATAGCCTTACGGTCTTGCACAGCATGCCGTTTTTCATCATTTTGGGCATTTTTGAGCATTTTCGAAAAATGTCGAAAATTTGGAAAAAACGCAAAGGCTATAGCCTTACCGTTTTTCATGATTTTGAGCGATTTCGAAAAATGACGAAAGCTGGCAAAAACGCAAGGCTATAGCCTTACGGTCTTGCACAGCATGCAGTTTTTCATCATTTTGGGCATTTTTGAGCATTTTCGAAAAATGTCGAAATTTTGAAAAAACGCAAAGGCTATAGCCTTACCGTTTTTCATGATTTTGAGCGATTTTAAAAAATAACGAAAACTGGCAAAAACGCAAGGCTATAGCCTTACGGTCTTGCACAGCATGCCGTTTTTCATCATTTTGGGCATTTTTGAGCATTTTCGAAAAATGTCGAAATATTGAAAAAACGCAAAGGCTATAGCCTTACCGTTTTTCATGATATTGAGCGATTTCGAAAAATGACGAAAACTGGCAAAAACGCAAGGCTATAGCCTTACGGTCTTGCACAGCATGCCGTTTTTCATCATTTTGGGCATTTTTGAGCATTTTCGAAAAAAGTCGAAATTTTGAAAAAACGCAAAGGCTATAGCCTTACCGTTTTTCATGATTTTGAGCGATTTCGAAAAATGACGAAAACTGGCAAAAACGCAAGGCTATAGCCTTACGGTCTTGCACAGCATGCCGTTTTTCATCATTTTGGGCATTTTTGAGCATTTTCGAAAAATTTCGAAATTTTGAAAAAACGCAAAGGCTATAGCCTTACCGTTTTTCATGATTTTGAGCGATTTCGAAAAATGACGAAAACTGGCAAAAACGCAAGGCTATAGCCTTACGGTCTTGCACAGCATGCCGTTTTTCATCATTTTGGGCATTTTTGAGCATTTTCGAAAAATGTCGAAATTTTGAAAAAACGCAAAGGCTATAGCCTTACCGTTTTTCATGATTTTGAGCGATTTCGAAAAATGACGAAAACTGGCAAAAACGCAAGGCTATAGCCTTACGGTCTTGCACAGCATGCCGTTTTTCATCATTTTGGGTATTTTTGAGCATTTTCGAAAAATGTCGAAATTTTGAAAAAACGCAAAGGCTATAGCCTTACCGTTTTTCATGATTTTGAGTGATTTCGAAAAATGACGAAAACTGGCAAAAACGCAAGGCTATAGCCTTACGGTCTTGCACAGCATGCCGTTTTTCATCATTTTGGGCATTTTTGAGCATTTTCGAAAAATTTCGAAATTTTGAAAAAACGCAAAGGCTATAGCCTTACCGTTTTTCATGATTTTGAGCGATTTCGAAAAATGACGAAAACTGGCAAAAACGCAAGGCTATAGCCTTACGGTCTTGCACAGCATGCCGTTTTTCATCATTTTGGGCATTTTTGAGCATTTTCGAAAAATGTCGAAATTTTGAAAAAAACGCAAAGGCTATAGCCTTACCGTTTTTCATGATTTTGAGCGATTTCGAAAAATGACGAAAACTGGCAAAAACGCAAGGCTATAGCCTTACGGTCTTGCACAGCATGCCGTTTTTCATCATTTTGGGCATTTTTGAGCATTTTCGAAAAATGTCGAAATTTTGAAAAAACGCAAAGGCTATAGCCTTACCGTTTTTCATGATTTTGAGCGATTTCGAAAAATGACGAAAACTGGCAAAAACGCAAGGCTATAGCCTTACGGTCTTGCACAGCATGCCGTTTTTCATCATTTTGGGCATTTTTGAGCATTTTCGAAAAATGTCGAAATTTTGAAAAAACGCAAAGGCTATAGCCTTACCGTTTTTCATGATTTTGAGCGATTTCGAAAAATGACGAAAACTGGCAAAAACGCAAGGCTATAGCCTTACGGTCTTGCACAGCATGCCGTTTTTCATCATTTTGGGCATTTTTGAGCATTTTCGAAAAATGTCGAAATTTTGAAAAAACGCAAAGCCTATAGCCTTACCGTTTTTCATGATTTTGAGCGATTTCGGAAAATGACGAAAACTGGCAAAAACGCAAGGCTATAGCCTTACGGTCTTGCACAGCATGCCGTTTTTCATCATTTTGGGCATTTTTGAGCATTTTCGAAAAATGTCGAAATTTTGAAAAAACGCAAAGGCTATAGCCTTACCGTTTTTCATGATTTTGAGCGATTTCGAAAAATGACGAAAACTGGCGAAAACGCAAGGCTATAGCCTTACGGTCTTGCACAGCATGCCGTTTTTCATCATTTTGGGCATTTTCGAGCATTTTCGAAAAATGTCGAAATTTTGAAAAAACGCAAAGGCTATAGCCTTACCGTTTTTCATGATTTCGAGCGATTTCGAAAAATGACGAAAACTGGCAAAAACGCAAGGCTATAGCCTTACGGTCTTGCACAGCATGCCGTTTTTCATCATTTTGGGCATTTTTGAGCATTTTCGAAAAAATTTCGAAATTTTGAAAAAACGCAAAGGCTATAGCCTTACCGTTTTTCATGATTTTGAGCGATTTCGAAAAATGACGAAAAACTGGCAAAAACGCAAGGCTATAGCCTTACGGTCTTGCACAGCATGCCGTTTTTCATCATTTTGGGCATTTTTGAGCATTTTCGAAAAATGTCGAAATTTTGAAAAAAACGCAAAGGCTATAGCCTTACCGTTTTTCATGATTTTGAGCGATTTCGAAAAATAACGAAAACTGGCAAAAACGCAAGGCTATAGCCTTACGGTCTTGCACAGCATGCCGTTTTTCATCATTTTGGGCATTTTTGAGCATTTTCGAAAAATGTCGAAATTTTGAAAAAACGCAAAGGCTATAGCCTTACCGTTTTTCATGATTTTGAGCGATTTCGAAAAATGACGAAAACTGGCAAAAACGCAAGGCTATAGCCTTACGGTCTTGCACAGCATGCCGTTTTTCATCATTTTGGGCATTTTTGAGCATTTTCGAAAAATGACGAAATTTTGAAAAAACGCAAAGGCTATAGCCTTACCGTTTTTCATGATTTTGAGAGATTTCGAAAAATGACGAAAACTGGCAAAAACGCAAGGCTATAGCCTTACGGTCTTGCACAGCATGCCGTTTTTCATCATTTTGGGCATTTTTGAGCATTTTCGCAAAGGCTATAGCCTTACCGTTTTTCTTGATTTTGAGCGATTTCGAAAAATGACGAAAACTGGCAAAAACGCAAGGCTATAGCCTTACGGTCTTGCACAGCATGCCGTTTTTCATCATTTTGGGCATTTTTGAGCATTTTCGAAAAATGTCGAAATTTTGAAAAAACGCAAAGGCTATAGCCTTACCGTTTTTCATGATTTTGAGCGATTTCGAAAAATGACGAAAACTGGCAAAAACGCAAGGCTATAGCCTTACGGTCTTGCACAGCATGCCGTTTTTCATCATTTTGGGCATTTTTGAGCATTTTCGAAAAATGTCGAAATTTTGAAAAAACGCAAAGGCTATAGCCTTACCGTTTTTCATGATTTTGAGCGATTTCGAAAAAATGACAAAAACTGGCAAAAACGCAAGGCTATAGCCTTACGGTCTTGCACAGCATGCTGTTTTTCATCATTTTGAGCATTTTTGAGCATTTTCGAAAAATGTCGAAATTTTGAAAAAACAAAAGGCTATAGCCTTACCGTTTTTCATGATTTTGAGCGATTTCGAAAAAATGACGAAAACTGGCAAAAACGCAAGGCTATAGCCTTACGGTCTTGCACAGCATGCCGTTTTTCATCATTTTGGGCATTTTTGAGCATTTTCGAAAAATGTCGAAATTTTGAAAAAACGCAAAGGCTATAGCCTTACCGTTTTTCATGATTTTGAGCGATTTCGAAAAATGACGAAAACTGGCAAAAACGCAAGGCTATAGCCTTACGGTCTTGCACAGCATGCCGTTTTTCATCATTTTGGGCATTTTTGAGCATTTTCGAAAAATGTCGAAATTTTGAAAAAACGCAAAGGCTATAGCCTTACCGTTTTTCATGATTTTGAGCGATTTCGAAAAATGACGAAAACTGGCAAAAACGCAAGGCTATAGCCTTACGGTCTTGCACAGCATGCCGTTTTTCATCATTTTGGGCATTTTTGAGCATTTTCGAAAAATGTCGAAATTTTGAAAAACGCAAAGGCTATAGCCTTACCGTTTTTCATGATTTTGAGCGATTTCGAAAAATGACGAAAAACTGCCAAAAACGCAAGGCTATAGCCTTACGGTCTTGCACAGCATGCCGTTTTTCATCATTTTGGGCATTTTTGAGCATTTTCGAAAAAGGCTATAGCCTTACCGTTTTTCATGATTTTGAGCGATTTCGAAAAATGACGAAAACTGGCAAAAACGCAAGGCTATAGCCTTACGGTCTTGCACAGCATGCCGTTTTCATCATTTTGGGCATTTTTGAGCATTTTCGAAAAATGTCGAAATTTTGAAAAAACGCAAAGGCTATAGCCTTACCGTTTTTCATGATTTTGAGCGATTTCGAAAAAATGACGAAAACTGGCAAAAACGCAAGGCTATAGCCTTACGGTCTTGCACAGCATGCCGTTTTTCATCATTTTGGGCATTTTTGAGCATTTTCGAAAAAATGTCGAAATTTTGAAAAAACGCAAAGGCTATAGCCTTACCGTTTTTCATGATTTTGAGCGATTTCGAAAAATGACGAAAACTGGCAAAAACGCAAGGCTATAGCCTTACGGTCTTGCACAGCATGCCGTTCTTCATCATTTTGGGCATTTTTGAGCATTTTCGAAAAATGTCGAAATTTTGAAAAAACGCAAAGGCTATAGCCTTACCGTTTTTCATGATTTTGAGCGATTTCGAAAAATGACGAAAACTGGCAAAAACGCAAGGCTATAGCCTTACGGTCTTGCACAGCATGCCGTTTTTCATCATTTTGGGCATTTTTGAGCATTTTCGAAAAATGTCGAAATTTTGAAAAAACGCAAAAGCTATAGCCTTACCGTTTTTCATGATTTTGAGCGATTTCGAAAAATGACGAAAACTGGCAAAAACGCAAGGCTATAGCCTTACGGTCTTGCACAGCATGCCGTTTTTCATCATTTTGGGCATTTTTGAGCATTTTCGAAAAATGTCGAAATTTTGAAAAAACGCAAAGGCTATAGCCTTACCGTTTTTCATGATTTTGAGCGATTTCGAAAAATGACGAAAACTGGCAAAATGCAAGGCTATAGCCTTACGGTCTTGCACAGCATGCCGTTTTTCATCATTTTGGGCATTTTTGAGCATTTTCGAAAAATGTCGAAATTTTGAAAAAACGCAAAGGCTATAGCCTTACCGTTTTTCATGATTTTGAGCGATTTCGAAAAATGACGAAAACTGGCAAAAACGCAAGGCTATAGCCTTACGGTCTTGCACAGCATGCCGTTTTTCATCATTTTGGGCATTTTTGAGCATTTTCGAAAAATTCGAAATTTTGAAAAAACGCAAGGCTATAGCCTTACCGTTTTTCATGATTTTGAGCGATTTCGAAAAATGACGAAAACTGGCTGGCAAAACGCAAGGCTATAGCCTTACGGTCTTGCTCAGCATGCCGTTTTTCATCATTTTGGGCATTTTTGAGCATTTTCGAAAAATGTCGAAATTTTGAAAAAACGCAAAGGCTATAGCCTTACCGTTTTTCATGATTTTGAGCGATTTCAAAAAATGACGAAAACTGGCAAAAACGCAAGGCTATAGCCTTACGGTCTTGCACAGCATGCCGTTTTTCATCATTTTGAGCATTTTTGAGCATTTTCGAAAAATGTCGAAATTTTGAAAAAACGCAAAGGCTATAGCCTTACCGTTTTTCATGATTTGAGCGATTTCGAAAAATGACGAAAACTGGCAAAAACGCAAGGCTATAGCCTTACGGTCTTGCACAGCATGCCGTTTTTCATCATTTTGGGCATTTTTGAGCATTTTCGAAAAATGTCGAAATTTTGAAAAAACGCAAAGGCTATAGCCTTACCGTTTTTCATGATTTTGAGCGATTTCGAAAAATGACGAAAACTGGCAAAAACGCAAGGCTATAGCCTTACGGTCTTGCACAGCATGCCGTTTTTCATCATTTTGGGCATTTTTGAGCATTTTCGAAAAATGTCGAAATTTTGAAAAAACGCAAAGGCTATAGCCTTACCGTTTTTCATGATTTTGAGCGATTTCGAAAAATGACGAAAACTGGCAAAAACGCAAGGCTATAGCCTTACGGTCTTGCACAGCATGCCGTTTTTCATCATTTTGGGCATTTTTGAGCATTTTCGAAAAATGTCGAAATTTTGAAAAAACGCAAAGGCTATAGCCTTACCGTTTTTCATGATTTTGAGCGATTTCGAAAAATGACGAAAACTGGCAAAAACGCAAGGCTATAGCCTTACGGTCTTGCACAGCATGCCGTTTTTCATCATTTTGGGCATTTTTGGGCATTTTCGAAAAATGTCGAAATTTTGAAAAAACGCAAAGGCTATAGCCTTACCGTTTTTTCATGATTTTGAGCGATTTCGAAAAATGACGAAAACTGGCAAAAACGCAAGGCTATAGCCTTACGGTCTTGCACAGCATGCCGTTTTTCATCATTTTGGGCATTTTTGAGCATTTTCGAAAAATGTCGAAATTTTGAAAAAACGCAAAGGCTATAGCCTTACCGTTTTTCATGATTTTGAGCGATTTCGAAAAATGACGAAAACTGGCAAAACGCAAGGCTATAGCCTTACGGTCTTGCACAGCATGCCGTTTTTCATCATTTTGGGCATTTTTGAGCATTTTCGAAAAATGTCGAAATTTTGAAAAAACGCAAAGGCTATAGCCTTACCGTTTTTCATGATTTTGAGCGATTTCGAAAAATGACGAAAACTGGCAAAACGCAAGGCTATAGCCTTACGGTCTTGCACAGCATGCCGTTTTTCATCATTTTGGCATCATTTTGAGCATTTTCGAAAAATGTCGAAATTTTGAAAAAACGCAAAGGCTATAGCCTTACCGTTTTTCATGATTTTGAGCGATTTCAAAAATGACGAAAACTGGCAAAAACGCAAGGCGATAGCCTTACGGTCTTGCTCAGCATGCCGTTTTTCATCATTTTGGGCATTTTTGAGCATTTTCGAAAAATGTCGAAATTTTGAAAAAACGCAAAGGCTATAGCCTTACCGTTTTTCATGATTTTGAGCGATTTCGAAAAATGACGAAAACTGGCAAAACGCAAGGCTATAGCCTACGGTCTTGCACAGCATGCCGTTTTTCATCATATTTGAGCATTTTCGAAAAATGTCGAAATTTTGAAAAACGCAAAGGCTATAGCCTTACCGTTTTTCATGATTTTGAGCGATTTCGAAAAAATGACGAAAACTGGCAAAAACGCAAGGCTATAGCCTTACGGTCTTGCACAGCATGCCGTTTTTCATCATTTTGGGCATTTTTGAGCATTTTCGAAAAATGTCGAAATTTTGAAAAAACACAAAGGCTATAGCCTTACCGTTTTTCATGATTTTGAGCGATTTCGAAAATGACGAAAACTGGCAAAAACGCAAGGCTATAGCCTTACGGTCTTGCACAGGCCGTTTTTCATCATTTTGGGCATTTTTGAGCATTTTCGAAAAATGTCGAAATTTTGAAAAAACGCAAAGGCTATAGCCTTACCGTTTTTCATGATTTTGAGCGATTTCAAAAAATGACGAAAACTGGCAAAAACGCAAGGCTATAGCCTTACGGTCTTGCACAGCATGCCGTTTTTCATCATTTTGGGCATTTTTGAGCATTTTCGAAAAATGTCGAAATTTTGAAAAAACGCAAAGGCTATAGCCTTACCGTTTTTCATGATTTTGAGCGATTTCGAAAAATGACGAAAACTGGCAAAAACGCAAGGCTATAGCCTTACGGTCTTGCACAGCATGCCGTTTTTCATCATTTTGGGCATTTTTGAGCATTTTCGAAAAATGTCGAAATTTTGAAAAAACGCAAAGGCTATAGCCTTACCGTTTTTCATGATTTTGAGCGATTTCGAAAAATGACGAAAACTGGCAAAAACGCAAGGCTATAGCCTTACGGTCTTGCACAGCATGCCGTTTTTCATCATTTTTGGCATTTTTGAGCATTTTCGAAAAATGTCGAAATTTTGAAAAAACGCAAAGGCTATAGCCTTACCGTTTTTCATGATTTTGAGCGATTTCGAAAAATGACGAAAACTGGCAAAAACGCAAGGCTATAGCCTTACGGTCTTGCTCAGCATGCCGTTTTTCATCATTTTGGGCATTTTTGAGCATTTTCGAAAAATGTCGAAATTTTAAATTTGAAAAAACGCAAAGGCTATAGCCTTACCGTTTTTCATGAATTTTGAGCGATTTCGAAAAATGAAAAAATGACGAAAAACTGGCAAAAACGCAAGGCTATAGCCTTACGGTCTTGCACAGCATGCCGTTTTTCATCATTTTGGGCATTTTTGAGCATTTTCGAAAATGTCGAAATTTTGAAAAACGCAAAGGCTATAGCCTTACCGTTTTTCATGATTTTGAGCGATTTTCGAAAAATGACGAAAACTGGCAAAAACGCAAGGCTATAGCCTTACGGTCTTGCACAGCATGCCGTTTTTCATCATTTTGGCATTTTTGAGCATTTTCGAAAAATGTCGAAATTTTGAAAAAAACGCAAAGGCTATAGCCTTACCGTTTTTCATGATTTTGAGCGATTTCGAAAAATGACGAAAACTGGCAAAAACGCAAGGCTATAGCCTTACGGTCTTGCACAGCATGCCGTTTTTTCATCATTTTGGAGCATTTTTGAGCATTTTCGAAAAATGTCGAAATTTTGAAAAAACGCAAAGGCTATAGCCTTACCGTTTTTCATGATTTTGAGCGATTTCGAAAAATGACGAAAACTGGCAAAAACGCAAGGCTATAGCCTTACGGTCTTGCACAGCATGCCGTTTTTCATCATTTTGGGCATTTTTGAGCATTTTCGAAAAATGTCGAAATTTTGAAAAAACGCAAAGGCTATAGCCTTACCGTTTTTCATGATTTTGAGCGATTTCGAAAAATGACGAAAACTGGCAAAAACGCAATGCTATAGCCTTACGGTCTTGCACAGCATGCCGTTTTTCATCATTTTGGGCATTTTTGAGCATTTTCGAAAAATGTCGAAATTTTGAAAAAACGCAAAGGCTATAGCCTTACCGTTTTTCATGATTTTGAGCGATTTCGAAAAATGACGAAAACTGGCAAAAACGCAAGGCTATAGCCTTACGGTCTTGCACAGCATGCCGTTTTTCATCATTTTTTGAGCATTTTCGAAAAATGTCGAAATTTTGAAAAAACGCAAAGGCTATAGCCTTTACCGTTTTCATGATTTTGAGCGATTTCGAAAAATGACGAAAACTGGCAAAAACGCAAGGCTATAGCCTTACGGTCTTGCTCAGCATGCCGTTTTTCATCATTTTGGGCATTTTTGAGCATTTTCGAAAAAATGTCGAAATTTTGAAAAAACGCAAAGGCTATAGCCTTACCGTTTTTCATGATTTTGAGCGATTTCGAAAAATGACGAAAACTGGCAAAAACGCAAGGCTATAGCCTTACGGTCTTGCTCAGCATGCCGTTTTTCATCATTTTGGGCATTTTTGAGCATTTTCGAAAAATGTCGAAATTTTGAAAAAACGCAAAGGCAATAGCCTTAACCGTTTTTTCATGATTTTGAGCGATTTCGAAAAATGACGAAAAATGACGAAAACTGGCAAAAACGCAAGGCTATAGCCTTACGTCTTGCACAGCATGCCGTTTCATCATTTTGGGCATTTTGAGCATTTTCGAAAATGTCGAAATTTTGAAAAAACGCAAAGGCTATAGCCTTACCGTTTTTCATGATTTTGATGACGAAAACTGGCAAAAACGCAAGGCTATAGCCTTACGGTCTTGCACAGCATGCCGTTTTTCATCATTTTTGAGCATTTCGAAATGTCGAAAATGTTTAAAAAACGCAAAGGCTATAGCCTTACCGTTTTTTCATGATTTTGAGCGATTCGA